>OZ023263.1:62065226-62257726 GCA_964006375.1 Tillus elongatus | reverse complement strand
AATTTGGTGTCTAAATTAGGGCTATATACACATATTTGAGGAGGAAAAAAAAACATTTTTACATTTAACCAGCCGCACCCACATAAATATGACCTTGGCGTACTATTTGAAATGAAAATACAATACGCTGCTGCTTTTTTCAAAAGCAAAAATTATTCCTAGAATAGTACTATACTTTATATTTAAAAAAGTCTAAACGCAGCAAGTGCGTTATGGAAGTGAATTTTCATTAAAATGTTTTTAATAGCAAATGCGAGCAGGCATCAATCTGATTACTGGTATAGCCTATGCAGTAGAAACAATCTACCATATTTCATCAAAACTACTTATTGTTTAAAATTGTTCAAAAATTTTCCGAAAATAAACTTAAAGTTGGTTTCCTAGCCAACAAACCTTAGGTTAATAGCAAATTGAGTTATTGAAATTTAAAGGATTTCATTAAAGTTCGCTACCAAAACGCACTTACTGCGTCCAGATTTTTTTCTTACAAACATGCATCTTCTTCTTCTTCTATTGCTTATCCATTAATGGATATTCGCGATCACATGTGCCCATTCTTCCCTATTTCTGATGGAGCTGAATAGGTCTCCTACAGTTTTGAGTCCTATCTATTCTCTCACGTTTCTGAGCCATGACATCCTCTTACTTCCGACTCCTCTCTTCCCCTCGATCTTTCCTTCGATTACTAATTGTAGGAATTTGTATCTTTCATTCTGTATTACGTGACCCAGATATGCTGTTTTTCTGAGCTTGATGGTGTTCACCAGTTCACGTTCTCTTTTAACCGTTCTTAGGATCTCTTCGATTGTTTTTCTGGCCGTCCATGAGACTTTTAGTATACGTCTGTATGTCCACATTCCAAAGGTTTCAAGTCTATTCATGGTATTCACCTTCAGCGTCCAGCCCTCCACACCATATAGTAACACTGACCACACGTAACATTTTACTAATTCTTAGCCTCTCACGTACCTAGTCCCCTTCTAAATCTAAATTGTGTGGACCCTACCTCTCTTTCGCATTTTATGGAAATTGTGTAGTAAATAATCTTGAGGAATATATTTAACGTGTGGCTTACTAGACTGATCAGCCTATGGTCCTCGCACTTCGTTGCGTTACTCTTTTTTGGCAGGGGAATAAAATGTGATGTAATCCACTTGGCAGGGAACTCCCCCATGTTATATATCTTGTTAAATATTCTGTGCAGTACAAAAATTCCCCTGTCGTCTAGTATTTTTAGTAGTTTGACAGGTATGCAGTTCGTGCCAACTGCCTTTCTGGCCTTTGACGTATTTATTGTTCTTACAATTTCTTCTTTGGTGATAGGTCTACGTCCTCCGCAATCTCTATGTCAGGTCTATTATCGTCGAAAAGGTTGTTAATATATTCCTCCCAAATAACTCTTCGCTGCCGATCGTCTTGTGCAATTTCCCCATGTTCGTTTTCTACATTAGAAAAGTATCTCTTCCGGTAAACTCCGGACACCTCTTTTATCTTCTGTGTATGTTAAATTCATCGTGCAGCTCTTGTAGTTGTTCTATATCCTCGCATTGCTTCTTTAACCAGCCATTCTTTGCCGCTCTTTTTTTTCACCTAATAAGTCTTTGGATGTGTTTATAGCTCTCTGGATATCCTTGACTTATGCATCTTCTCCTTTCTTCGAAAAGCGTCATGATTTCTGCTGTCATCCAACTGTGTTTCTGTGTTTTCCGCTTATGGCCTAGTTCACCTTCTGCGACCCTTATCAAGGCTTCCTCCATTTCTCCCCATATGACATCTATGCTTGCACTCTCTGCCAACTTCGGTTCTATGCATCATATTTCGATAAAAAATGCAAAAATGCATTAACGAATTTATTCTACGAAAATTAGCCAAAAATTATAGACCGTTAAACCATAACCTTAACTAAACGTACAGCGAAAGCATCAACTTAACTAAACCGACGGCCAAAGCATCAGAGAGGGGGTCTATTTGAAGCGAATTTTTTGTAAATATTTTAGTAAAATGAAGGGCAATGACTTAAGGGTTCGCAGAACACATGTTTTGAGGAAAACTCCAAATTTTTTTTAACTGCCCATAACTTTTATATATTTAAATTTATAAATGCAAATTATGGTACATGGTTCATTCTTTATATTACAAACACGCGTACCGAATTTCGTTGCCCTTACTTTGTTATTTCCGGAGATATTATTTTTTTTAGAAAGAAAACACAAAATTTTCCAGCAAAACCTGGGCCGATTTTCTTGGGTACCGAACTTATCCAAGCCACTTGCAAAAGGAAGGTACTCACCAAATTTGATCAAAATCGGCCCATTACTTTTTCAGTTATCGGTATGATATATACATATATTACTGTCAAAGCGATGTCATTCGGCATAGAATAGTTTATTATTTTTGAAAAAAATATGGGCTATTATGGTTGACTCGTGATTGAAAAATAAGTATA
The DNA here is from genome assembly GCA_964006375.1 of Tillus elongatus. NCBI lineage: Eukaryota > Metazoa > Arthropoda > Insecta > Coleoptera > Cleridae > Tillus > Tillus elongatus. Next base: position 62,255,280 of record OZ023263.1, on the reverse strand, counting down.
ACGAGGTCAAGAACTTTGGTAAATGGAGGTAACAATAGAACAATTGAGAGGAGGAAGTTAAAGTAAGAAATATTTTCCATTTAGAATGTCAAAATTTGAAGTATAGTGAACTTGGTCCACAATTGCCAATGATTTTTTGGATGAACCCGTTAAATTTTGTAAAAACACAGCACATGTCATAGACTTATTGTGTATTGCATATTGTATAATTTAATTCAATAAACGCAATAATAATAATAATAATAATAATAATATATATATATATATATATATATATATATATATATATATATATATATATATATATATATATATATATATATATATATATAAATTCAAATTGACCCCGTTATGTAATCATGACGGCGACGCCTCTCAAAAAAAAACTATCGAGAACTACAAAAACCTCAATATTTGTTGTCATTTGACAATTATTTATAAAAATTATGCCGGGGCGACTGAATTACAGTCACAAAGATTATTAAAATTTATTTATTATTATGGTGAATGTAACCACGTTTTATCAAGAACGTGCCAAATATTTGCTGATATCGAGATAAACAAAAGCCGTCGGGGAGGAGTGTTCGGCGAATAATAGAAACTTACAAAACTTTTGGCACCGTGAAGGCAAAAATTCATAAAAGAAATACCATCCTTAAGACAAGTAGCTCTGCAGAGAGGACTTTCGAAGAGCTTGATACACAGAATTCCGTTAAAGCACAACTTCCACCCTTATTCAATATCTTTGGTTCAACATCTGAGAGAAATGGATACGCAGAAAAGAGTTTTGTAAATTCATTTGAACGATGATACAAGACGACTCTCGATTTTTTTGACAGCATAATTAGGACTGATGAAGCGAAATCTATAAAAAATGTTCTTTTTAACACACAAAATTCTTATTTTTGGAGTAATTCAAATCGTCATGCAGTAAGAACCCGGAATTTTCAAAATAGCTAGCTAGTCTTTTGTGCTGTAAAAACTGATAGAATATAATATAATATAATTTATTAAGAAAACTTGAATGGTAAGTCATTAACCATACATTGCAAATTATTTCCCCATTCTAAATTATGTATTAACTTTTTTAAGATATACATATTTAAATATTCTGGAAGAGATGAATCATCAATATTTGAGCAATTTACCTCTAGCGGAACACAAGCAAATTTTTTAACAACGTGATGGCGCCCTACCCCACAGAACGGTTTCGTTTACTAAGAACATTTGATGACAAGTAGATTGCCAACTACTGGCCTTTTCTCTGGCCTTCTCGTTCTCCTTATTTGACTGTGTTGGATTACTTTACCTGGGGAACGATAATAAACATCGTTTTTTCAATCCAGTGAAAACGATGGGGGACTGTATGGCAAGGGTGAATGGCGCGTTCGAAAGCTTATCTCCAAATTCAATTAGAGCGGCCTTCCATGAAGAACTAACTCGAAGAGGAAAAAAATGTTTGGAAGTTCAAAATGGAAATTTTGAACATTTATTAAAATAAGTTGTTACCCTGTGTAGGTATTGTTTTCTTTTAGTAGGATAAATTGGTTTTCTTCTATAGATTTTTGTCTTGGCGATGTCAAAATTGTAATTTTCCATTATTCGTTTAACACTATTCGGTTTCTGTTCTTGATCGAACTTTGTTGCATTCCGCCTAAATATTTACACCTTAAAAATAATCCTAGTGCGTATAATTTAATCGCACCGCCATGATTATTAGCAATAAGTATTTGTCAAATGACAACCAATAGTGATGTGTCTGTAGTGCTCTAAAGTTTTATTTTGAGCCGCTAAAAAATTAATGGCCAACTAACAACAAAACTTGAAAGCCGTATAACATTTTTACAATAATAAAATGTTAAATTGCCAATATTTCTAAAACCACAAATTTTTGGCATAGCCAGCCATATACAAAGTTACCCTCTTTTTAATGCCAAATAAGATAGTATGATAAAAACAGGGAATTCTATTTGAGAAAAAAGAGTTTCAACGATTTTTTCAATTCAATTTTCAATATGAGTTTTTGATTTTCCTGTATTGATTTATTATCAAAATAATAAAGTAAATCAGCTTCTACAAGGAAACCAACCTATATTAAATGATAAAGGCTTTCATATAGGATAAACTGATAGTTATGTTTAGGCCTGCAAACGTCATTCTTGACATAAAATTTGAGATATGTCAAAAACGGTTGGACTCCGGTATAGGACATTATACATAGAATGTGTCTAAAATTTCACGGAGAAGTTAAAAATGTAACAATATATAGATTATCCTATTTAAAATAAGCAAGTTAACATCAACACCGTGCATAATCGGAAGTGCCACAATCTTAAGAATACTTTAGCCGAGTTGCCCCCCATCGACTTCAGTAAACTGCCTAATTTTCAAAATTTTCCAAAGGCTATTTTCCGAGAAATGGATCGCGGGAGTTCGTCGTGGGATACTCTGTATCTTCTACGTATAAAGTAGTGTGTTGTTTGGGAATTTAAATATACAAGTGCAAATTATTCTTTACGACTTTATTAGTGTTAGTGGGTGACTAAACAGTGTTTGTGATGCTTTTCGACCAGCTAAAAAGGACCAAAGTTTTACAAAAAGAGCTGATGGTGCTCATGATGAATAGAACCTACATTTTTGTTATGTTTTTGTTTAGTGACGTTTTATTTCGTCTCGGTACCTATCTTGATTTTAAAACTCTTCATGTGTTATCTAAATATGTGACATCACCGTAACAAAGTATTTGCGCTTATTTGTATAGTGAATTTTTCTACTTTCTTTATTCTTACAGGTTTGAACTTATATAAATTTTCTAAACATAGAGCTTACCAGGCGCCAAGATCTGAGTTAATTGCCCACACCTATTCAACTGTTGGCGCCTAGTGAACTCGACCAATTTAATCCCTGTACGTATAGCTGATTTACTGGCGTAAACTTTAAACACTAACAAGTATTTCTACTCTATATACACCCTATATATATATATATATATATATATATATATATATATATATATATATATATATATATATATATATATATATATATATATTGAAATGACTTAAGAATGGGTTTTTCGTTTCTTTATACAAGTTTAAATAAATAAGAGGCGAAAATTGAAAATTGCATTTTTTCAGTTTTTTGACAAATTTTTTAACGACAGTTGCAAAACTTGGCTTTCTCTGCGAAATATTAAAGGGCACGAAATGTTGCAACTTTGCAGCATCTAAACCTATCGTCGATCTTTCATAATACGCGACATCCCCCTGGTGAGGCTCGAATTTGAATTTGTATATTTATTAGGATTTTAAAATTTCCCTTTGCGGTCATTAACAAAACTATTTACTTAAAAAATGTTAAACTTTTCCTTTCCCAAATTATAAAATTTACTAAAAACAAAAAAAGTTTTTACTAGTTCAGCAGTTTCAACTACATAATATAATATAAGCATCCTTGGTGGTCCAGTAGGTAAACATTTCTATTTCTCCGTACATACTGTAAATTAAGATTAACCGAGGTTGTGGCATTGTGTTTGAAATTTGATGCCTGCACATTCCTCCCTTCCGAAGTGCACATTCCTCCCTTCCGAAGCGACGTAGAGCTGTCAATCCGATGTACCATCTGATATCCGGCACGTTAAAGATCCCTACCCTCCTTACGGAAAGAAGACTTCGGCCAAAGTTCCAGGACACTGCAGATAAACTGTCCCCTGGCGTCGGTGATTTACCACAGTCGCAGAAATAATCCGACGTAAATCGAAAAAAGATAAACTATAATATAGGTATGTATACTGATGAAATATCGTGTGTTTAACTGAATTCACTAAAAACTAATGGTAAATTGTTTTTACTATATAGGTTATACCGGTAACTAAATTGATGCCTGCTTGAATTAAAAACATTTTATGGAAATTAACTTCCATAACGCACTCGCTGCGTCCAGACTTTTTATAACCTATAGCCACATACCCAATTTGGTGGCCCATTATTTTTTGAGTTACCGGGGTGATACACACACACAGAAATATATATATATATATATATATAAACTTATCAAGATAGTAACTGACCACATACATGGGTTCTAGAGGTACTAGTTCGCGAATTGTTTTAAAATTCAAAAGTGTAGGAAAATTCACTAAAAGATATAACTTATAATATATTTCAGAATAACTGCACAAGGTCAATGTGATCAACTATACAATGCCTCCACACAGCATTTAATAAACAAACCCTTCCCCTTATATTTGTCGGTCCTTACACGCACTCAAGTCAGACAGTTTTTTTAAACTGGTTTTTTTGTTGCCATGTGTAATTCAGAAACACAGTTATGTTTGTAGAAAAAAAAAACAGTATGGTTTATGGGGTCTTATACACACTTCAAACATAATCCATATTTAAGGGGTCTTCACACAACGTGTGCATTAAACATAATTGCGGGACCTCACTTTATTTGTAAATATTTTCTAAACGAGCGTGTGTATAGTATTTTGGCGCGAATTATCCACATCTGGAGATACATCTACATCCACGACTCATCTCAAACATTAAGATCCCACAAGTTGGTGTGTTTTCGTGTGCCCCTGCAAACATACGAGCACATGTATGTGTGTGTGTGTGTGTGTGTGTGTGTGTGTGTGTCACACCGATAACTCAAAAGATAATGGGCCGATTTTGATTATATTTGGTGTATGAATTTCTTCTGCAAATGGCTTGCATAAGTTGGTTAGCCAGGCAAATCTGCTCAGGTTTTCCCGGAAAATTTTGTATTTTCTTTCGAAAAAAAATTATATCTGTGGAATTAACAAAGTAAGGGCAAGCAGATTTGGTACTATATCCTTATAGGTAAGTTACCTACCAAAATTTAGCTATGTAGGTCAAAAGACAAAAAAGTTATAGGCACTTAAAGAAAAATATATTGTAGTTTTCCTCAAAACGTCAAAGTTGCGATTTAAAACGTCAAAATCGGCAAACCCTGAAGACTTAGTTTCAGCCGTCATTGTCTTTCATTTTACTAAAATGTTTCCAGAAAATTCATTTCAAATATACCCTTTCTCTGATGCTTGGCAGTAGTCTTAGCTATAGAGTTTATCGTTTAATGGTATATAATTTTTGTCGAATTTTCTTTAAAAAATCAATAAAGCTCAATATATCCGTTATTATATAAGATATGAAAAAAAGATTGTATATATTAATTATAGGGTGTCTTGAGCTACATCTTAAAAATATTTCTACAATCACAGGATGGCCCATAAGTCGTTGGTGATACAAATTTTCTTTTTTTTTTTAATCAAACACGCCTTATGTTATTGCATTTTTGCATTTTCCATCGAAATATAATGCATGTTTGTTAGAAAAGAAAGTCTGCACGCAGCAAGTGCGTTATGGTAGCGAATTTTGATCAATTGCTTCATATTTGAATAGCTTAATTTGCTATTAATCTATAAGGTTGACCAAGAAACGAGTTTTTCCGGGAACACTTTAAGTTTACTTTTGGAAATTTTTGTACATTTTCAAACAATAAAGTTATTTTTATGAAACATGGCACATTGTTTTTACTATATATGTTATATTGGTAAACAAAATTGATGACTGCTTTCTTAAAAAAAACGCACATTATTGCTATTAAAAAATATTTTTATGAAAATTCACCACCATAACGCACTTGCTGCGTCCAGAGTTTTTTTGCGGTTACACAGTTGTGCGTATCGATAATTTGCTACTTCTGTCAAATAGAAACGAAGTTATGTACTCACTTTGTCGTCACAGGATAGCGTTTCAACGTGCGGATTAAACTGGACCCCGTTGCAGTTTCTGATGCAGTTTTGATTAAAGCCAGACAACTAGCTGCTGAGAATTAATATTAGTCAATACACATGTAAATGTAGTAGACTGAAATGTTGCGGTCCCGCTATAGTATTTAATGTCAACAGAAGGTATATGATTAGATTGCTTTCATTCATGTGGCTTTTAGAATTACACACTGGCGAGATTAACAACATCCATAACGATAAAGTAACAGCGTCAATGCAATACCCCAGTGTTTGTTGCATATCTATATCATATTGTTATCTATGCTGCTGCATCCTAGATCGCTGAATGTCTCTGGGGCAATTTAATTGAATCACCGTCATGATTAATTAACATTATTAATTTTGGAAGCCATTACTTTGTCATGTATTATATTGGACTGTGTGAACTGGATCAAGAATTAATCTGTTTCACATAGGTACACCTTCAAAGACTAGTGGCGTTGTATAGCATGTTTCTCAGTTTTAAACGAATTTTAAAGATAAATTAGAAAAGTCATCAATAACTATCATGAAGAAACAATCTTTGCTAGGCTCTTCCTAATATAAATTTAGTTTAGTAATTTCTATCGAATTTGTATTATTATATTTCATGTAAAAACGCTAGGGTAACTTAATGTTTTTCTTTATTTTGTCACAAATTTCTTTGATAAAAAAAATGAAAAGCTAGCCCGGCTTCTGGCCCGTTACAATTTAGGAAAAGGGAGGTTTCATAAAATTAAGGAAAGAAGGAAAAGTAAATTAAACAAACCACAGGGAAGAGTAAAAGAGAAAGAATAGAGAATGGTTTCACGCTACACCCGGGAATTGGGAACTTCAGCGTCGGCAGTTAGTACCAGGCTCAGCAGGTATGTTACTACTATTTGTCTACTTCTAGTGGCAGGTGCAACAGATGTTAAAGGAACGGTTTAGGGGTTAGAAGTTTATAAATTATTCGTTACAAAGTATTTTAGTTAATTATCTGATAGTTAAATAAATACAACGACATCAACGGTAAGTGAAATTTAATATTTGGAATCAACACCATAAGTGAGGAATGGTTACATCAATTAATTGTTGTATTTTAGGCTGACACTCAGCGATGGTAAAAATGTGTTAGTGTGTCAGAGATGTAATTGTTAATTTCATTTAAGTTAACAAAGATTCAGAGATCCCCCTTACAGTCGACTGCTCGAATCTACACACAAAGAAAACGTTAAAACATCAACTTAAACATATGTAGAGCTTAATAATGATCTGATTGTAGGTGTACTACTCAAGTTACACAAAATAAACAAACGAAAAAAACTTCGTGGACTTATCTGGAACTTAGTCCTTGTCCTTTAACTTCTTTGGGCCCTGAGATGTGAGTGATGACCCAGTTGAAGCAGAAAACACCACCAGATTTCAGCTGCAGACAAGAAACCCTACAATGAACAAATAGATCTCTCAACAGGTACTACTTCTTTTTTTTATTAGGCAGAATAAATGTGGGGAATAATTTAATAATTAAATAATAGAAGCTTACCCAATAGATGAGGTTTCTTGTCTCACAAAAATAAAAATAATTTACACCGAACTTTAATTATCCCAAATAATTGTAAAGTTGTAACAAAATCCAGCTTCTAACTGCAGTTAACTTTTTTTAAGACCTTTCTGATCGCAACTTTATTATTCAGTCACAGAAATATTAGTTAAAATATAATTTCATATGAATATTAATCCCGTGAGTTCAAAAGATGTTTTAATTTTTTTTTTGCCGAACTACAGTACTTGTTGGAATTTGATAAGTGATAAGAGAGATGTTGATAATTCCTTTAAAGATGAATTTAAAAAATTTAAGGAATTATATCTGGTAGAAAGAGAGAATGAAAAAGATTACACTATACACTAAGGAGTGAGATAGAAAAACATGGATTGTCATAAGAGAGAAGGAGACAGTACATACCTAAGGGCCATTGCTATTATTAAAAATTGTAAACAGAACGTCAAATATAAACTTGTTTACTGTTTTGGACTTAGGTTAATTCTTTACAAGTGAAATTAGATAAAGAGGGTTGTTTATTTGTATTAAACCTCAAACTACAACAAAAGTTAAAGTGTAATTGACGCCTTTCCAAGGTTTTACAAGCGTGCATTACAAACAAACTGTTTATTTACCAAAACATGCAAACTATTAGCTACAGAGTGTTCACAAGTGAGTATTATGTATTATATATTAACTATGTTTTTCACCTCTCAAGTTAACAAGCTGTTAGAAATACAAAGAGGGGTTTAGAACCTTCACAATTTATTAGCAATTTTTTAAAAATATGTATATAACTTGCTTATTAAAAATTGCACAGCATAGTGAGCAATTTAATGTACTTATTTTACCTAAAAGGTAGAATCAGGAGAATAATCAATTAAACGCATCTACAGCAGCCTTGGTCGTTCCAGCGCTAAGAACATCTGACTGTGAAGCCAAAAACCCTGCGTTCATTTCTTGATAGAAGCGTCATTTCACTTTTTCAGTACATACTGCACAATTAACCTAAATTGAGGTTATGATATGCTGTCTGAGCCAGCTGAGTGTGTGCACGTGCTGCCAATAGGAGCGGCATAAAACCTTCGGTCCCGCGTACCAGAACATGTTAAAGATCCCTATCCTCTGCATGGAAATGAAAATGATCTACAAGTTATTTAGGACACATGGGTGAAACTGATGCTAAGTGTAGGTGATTGGTCAATGGCTGTATTGCTCTACAGAAATTTCGTGTAAGTGAGTTTTTATTAGACTTTTTGATCTAAAACTTCCAAAGATGGGCCAATAGACAATTTAACTGCCCTTTCATCTTAGCAGGTACCTCTAATTCGCCTAATATGCCTAGTACTCTTGCATGAATTAATAAACTTTACCTACCCGACTATGGACATTGATTACGAGCCAGGCAGAAGCAACGCTAATATATATATATATATATATATATATATATATATATATATATATATATATATATATATATATATATATATATATATATATATATATATATATATATATTGCTATGGTATTTTTGGTTTCCTTAGCACTTTTAATTGTAGAGCATGAGAATTCAAGAAGTTTCAAAAAAAAAATTATATATAATTGGGTTCTTTTCATTTTACTTTTAATTAACGGTGAAAAATAGCCTCACTTTTTCATATAACTAGTATTTGTTTGATATGAGGTCAAAATTAAACAGATTATGTAAGTACAATTTAGTATGTTTTATTTCTGATTGACTAAATTCACAAATTTCCATTAAAAAAGGTTATATCAAATTTATCATCGCTGATTGTCGATAAGTCAATATAAATCAAATTTATTTAAACAATGAATTATTTAACTATGATCTAGTGATTCGGCCTTTTATCTAATATCCCCCTTAGTGAGCTAAAGATATATTAAATTCATCAATGAGACAAAAATATTCTTTAAAGCTACTCACATTATAGAAAAAAGTCTGCACATTTATTACGATGTAGTTAATGAAACGACTTACTGAATGTTGTTTAATTGATTCTTCCATTTGATGTGTACTTATTGCTTTCCATTTGATCTACTGTTTGGATTTTGTAGCTTGCCTGTGTTCTCAACTTAAATATTTACAGTGTCGCCGTATGTCAAACGAATTCAAGTTTCACTTCCCACAGTCCAATTACGAATCGTCTTCTTCTACCTGCCGCCGTCCCCTTAAATAAACTACACCTGTGTTACAAAAAATCTTTTCTCGCTGTACCTGGGTAAAACAAAGTTCATAGGCCTTGAATTTTCCCAATGTCCAACTTCTTGTTCGTTGCACTCATTTGAAACAACCACACACAAAAAACTATCCCTATCAACTAACACTGCGTCTTTTCTTATGATTGGTATCGAGAAAAAACTTATTTTATACATTTACTTATTGCCTAAGGATAAAGTAAAACTATTATATTCTGTTAAAACTCTATAAATAAACACAAGGCTATTGTTCTGTGTTCTATTGTATTCCAACGACTTTTGCTTAGTGAACTGAAAATGTACTACATGTAAAAAAAATCATTGTTCTGTATTATTTTAGCTGTCTTGCTATTCCTTATTTAAACCTAAAATATTTAACACTCTCAATTATACAGGGCTTTTCAACATTAGGACGTATTAATTTTATGTACATGGCCCGTTTTATTCCGCAATAATGTTTCAAATTTTCTGATATATTTGGTATTTATAGCAATATATATATATATATATATATATATATATATATATATATATATATATATATATATATATATATATATATATATATATATATATATATATATATATATATATATATAATTTTAGACTTCGGCGAGGTGTCAGATTTTTATTATGTCTAGGGTTAGACACGGTTATACCAGTGACGGCTCGTGGGTGCCTGACATGGGTGGGAACAGGGTTCGTGAGTAGGATTGCCTATTAGTAACCAGTGGCGCCGCAGACGCTCTTGGTAAATGGCGTTTAACTACGTTATGTAATGGCAGTGTTCTTTTTGCATGTAATGAAAAAAAAAGAAACGGAACAAAAGTATTTAAGTTAGAAAACAATATTTTCAAAATGTAACAAATTTTTCGATAATAAACTTGAAATGTTTCTGAAATAACTTGTTTCCTAGCCAACTAACCTTAGGTTAATAGCAAATTAAGTTATTGAAATTTAAAGAATTTAATAAAACTTCGCTCCCATAACGCACTTACGGCGCCATGATTTTTTTCTTACAAACTTGCATCATATTTAGGTGAAAAATGCAAAATTAAAATCATATAAGGAATGTTCGAAAATTTTTTTGCAGGTATCACTAACGACTTATTGGCCAGCCTGTGATTGTAAAATAATATAATAAGATGCAGCTCAAGACACGCTATAATTAACGTATACAATTTTTTCTCGTATCTTGCATAATAACAATTATATTGACCTTTAGCGTAGATATGCGTCACCCTGTATATACGCAGACAGATAAAAACTGAAGCACACCCGGATATGGATTATAGGGGGGAGGTGTAGTTTGCACTCATTTGAAGGAACCTTTTTAAAATTCAGAAGTCGCAGTCTCTTCATTAACGAGCTTGTTCTACGAAAATTAGGTACAAATTATAGACCGTCAAGCCATAAACTTAACTAAAACTACTGCCAAAGCTTCAGAGAAAGGGTCTATTTGGAATGAATTTCTGGAAACATATAAGTAAAATGAAGGTCAACGACGGTTGTAGCTGAGACTTAGAGGTATGTAGAACACTCTTCTTCACGTAACCCGTATTTGTTTCAGGTTCTTTGCCTAAATGTTGCCAATTTTGACGTTTAAAATCACGACTTTGACGTTTTGAGGAAAACCCCCAATTTTTTTTTGTTAAGTGTCTTTTTTGTCTTTTAACTTACAGACAAAAATTTTGCTACGTGGTTCACTTTTTATAATACAGACACGCGCACAAAATTTTTGGTTTGCCTTTACTTTATTATTTCCGGAGATATAAAATTTTTTGGAAAGAACACACAAAATTTTTAGAAAAAACTTGTTCCGATTTTCCTGGCTAACGAACTTGGCCAATCCAATTTCAAACAGACAAAAATTTTGCTACGTGGTTCACTTTTTATAATACAGACACGCGCACAAAATTTTTGGTTTGCCTTTACTTTATTATTTCCGGAGATATAAAATTTTTTGGAAAGAACACACAAAATTTTTCGAAAAAACTTGTTCCCATTTTCCTGGCTAACGAACTTGGCCAATCCAATTTCAAAATGGAGGTACTCACAAAATTTGATCAAAACCGGCGCATTATTTTTTGGGTTATCGGTGTGATACATATACACACTTAGCTGGGGTCAGTTTCGATTTTTATATGTTTACCTATGTATATATACATACATGCATATATATATATATATATATATATATATATATATATATATATATATATATATATATATATATGCATGTATGTATATATACATACGTATACTATACATATAAAAATCGAAACTGACCCCGGATAAGTGTTCTATGGGGCCTATTTCGCGCTAATTTGAAGACATTTTTCAAAACTCAAAAGCATCGCTGAATTTTTTAAAGAAAATTCACTAAAACTAGGATATTAGAAATGTGTAAACCGTTACATCCCGATTGGTTAATTTTTCTATAAAAGTTCACAAAATAAAAAGGTCTGGACGCAGCAAGTGCTTTATGGAAGTGAATTTTCATAAGAATGTTTTTAATAGCAAATATGTCTCTTTAATGCAAGCAGGAATCAATTTGGTCACCGGTATAACCTATATAGTAGAAACAATGTACTTGTTTGAAAATGTGCAAAAATGTTCCGAAAATAAACTTAAAATGTTTCCGAGAAAACTGGTTTCCTAGCCAAAAAACCTGAGGTTAATAGAAATTTGAAGGACTTAATGAAAATTCGCCACCAAAACGCACTTACTGCGTCTCGATTTTATTACAAACATGCATCATATTTATATGAAAAGTGCAAAAATGCAATAAGAAATGTTCAAAAAAAATTTTAGGTATCACCAACTACTTATGGGCCACTCTGTGGTTGTCACAATAATTTTATAAGATGCAGCTCAAGACATATAGTTGATGTATACAATTTTTTCTCGTATCTTGCATTATAACAATTATATTGAGCTTTACCATAGAAATGCATGCTCCTGTATATATGTAAACAGAAAGTAAAGCCGGATATGGATTCTAGGGTGCCTAGTTTGCCCTCATTTGAAGAAAGCCTTTTAGAATTCAAAACCGCGGTCTCCTCATTAACGAATTTCTGCTACAAAAATTAGCTAAAAATTACAGATCGTTAAACCATAAATTTAACTAAAACTACTGTTAAAGCATTAGAGAACAGGTGTATTTGAAATTGATCTTCTGGAAATATTTTAGTAAAATGAAGAGAAATTATGGTTGAAGCTGAAACTTAAGTGTTTGCAGAACACTCTTTACACAATCCGTGTTTGTTTCAGGTTCTTCACCTAAATGTTGCCAATTTTGGCGTTTTAAATCGCAATTTTTTACGTTTTGAGGAAAACCCCAATTTTTTTTCTTTAAATGGCTCTAACTTTTTTGTCTTTAAATATACTGACCCTGGATGTGGGTTCTAGCGGGCCTAATTCGCGCTCATTTGAATTTCTTTTTTCTAAATTCAAAAGTCGGGATCTCCTCGTTAGTGATTTTTTTTTAAATTCACTAAAACAAGCACTTGTGAAGCCACGGAAAAAGTCTACGACTGTATTAAATATGGAACGGTTTCACTAAGTCGGGGCAAGAACAAACAACCAGATATGCTATTCAAATTGAGTTAAGTCTTAAAACTTTCATTTTCTTTTTATCAAATTATTTTTTGTACAAAGAGTCGCTAAAAAATTCATCGGAATAATAACAATCTGTATAACATAGTTAGAAGTAATGCTAAATCCTTCTTCATACCATTTGAAAATGTTAAATTATTATTATTCATATAAATCAGCGTTTTCTTATTAAATACTCTGGCTGCTAGTTCACGGAATATATTTGCACAATTTTTCATTGCTTCTTGTTTAAAAACCTGACAGAGTTTTTAGAGGATGTACTGTCCCACAATAATCGTTTATGTTTTACAAACTTTTCGTCATTAATTTTACTTGTTTACTATGCAAATCTGAGATAAATAGTGTTACTTGGTTACTTCGCGTCTACGATTCACTAGATGATTTATGATCTGTTCCTGGAGCTTTTCTGCAGTTCTTGCAGTACAGAAACACCAAAAAGTCGTCCACTAACTCGAAACTCAGGTATTGATTATTAAAATCGCATAGTTATATTATAACGTAATGCCAATGTAAGTCCCTTGGTCTTATTGGTATTAAATAAGGCAAATTACCGCAAATTTGCTAATTACCTTTTATATTATGCACTTTTTTTGCAGCTATGATGGAACGGATAAGATAGGTGTGTGTGTGACGTCAGATTGCACTGGCTGCGGTATGGTTACCATTCGCACATTTTAAAAGCCTTTTGTTACAACTAGTATGTGAATTCAACAGTTCATATGCATTCTATCATAGTGCATTGAAATTTCTCCCAACATGTAGTTTTGTATATTTTTTATTTTATTTATTTGTATAATAATATTAATAATGGTGCTTTTAATTCTAACTTAAGCCTACTTAAGATCTATATACTACTTAAAGGATTTAGACAGGGACACATATTCTTCATGCCAATGGGGCCTATCATGGCAACTTTTCTCTTTGACATACAGGAGGGCCACTAACGTCATGGGTACATATAAAGGATAGACACAAATAACACATAAACTTAAAGCCTAGTTTTTTTTATATTTTTAGTTGGAGTTTTTTAATTAACTTATATATAAGCAAATATATGTTTTTATTACTTTCCAGTTGTAGAAGTTGTTCCCAATTAAAGGGTTGCTCAACGTCTTTTAAGTTGTGTATTCTGTTTAGGAATTCATTTCTGTAATCCCATCCAATTGAGCACTCTAGTAAAACATGTTGCGCGCTTCCTTCTTCACCACATTTGCAATATGGGTCATCTTTAAGGTTGAGTTTGTGTAAATGGGTAGGTATCAAGGAGTGGTTAAATCTCAAACGACATATGCTAGTTACCAAACCTCTAGGATATCCAGCAAACCATAGCTGGCAAGGTAAGATAAGATAGGTGCTCGCCCTAATAAAATTTACACTTTAGTAAGTACAAGTACACTTGGAGAACCCAAATCACCACAAGGCATTTTTAAAGACTTGACGATCGTTTCACTAACAAAGCATGCGTCAACCTCTCGGTCTTTCAAAATGTGCTGTGGTGATTCGGGTTCTCCAAGTCTACTTATTAGTGCTCATCGCAGGTTAAAATCTTCACTTTTGTAGACTCTGGTTTCTACTCTTATTAGGTAGTAGTGTTATGAATTTAAATCTAAAGAACTTGCAATAGTGTTATGAGTTGCGACCTTTGAATTCTGAAGCTTCTTTTAAAACGTGACACCTTAGACTACATATACCAGGTAAGTTTCAAATTTTATGTATTTATTGGTGCGATAAGTACAAAATAGTTGTCTGATTTTGATGAAATTTGCCATGCGCCGTTTTATAGTTATACATAATGTATGTATGATTCAATACCTGTCGTGGTATTACCCAGGGGTGTAGTTGCTTTACTAGCTAGTTTCCTTCCCACGGCTTCCTCCTTGCCATGCATAGTTATCCCAACTAGCACTAAACTGATGCCAATGGAGACCAGAACTGGAAATGTGTAGTTATTACACAATCGCCACTAATTTTACGTCTATGATGTAAATAACTTTATACCACACATTAGCAGTTACAATTACGTAATAGTCAGTACTTATAACTACGTTAGAGTAATGCAACTTCTTGCTTTCAATGTAATACGATTGTCATCGTTACTCATTTAACTACTCAAAACAAACTCCTAAAACATGAAGGTAGCAAACGACAGTAACCGAAACAATATTATGTTACGAAAATGCCACATCAAAGTTGCAGCCACTTTCAAGTATGATTAATAATTTCCGCGACGTCGACGGTCCCTTTATATCACACCTAATAGTTGCCGAATTTCTTGGTGATATATTCTAGTGGCAGCCACGTTCCTGCTACCTTAAGAAGTAAATTTTACTAGTCGTGGCTACTGTAAAGTAGTAGTTACTCAAACAAAAAGCAGAATCACCACAAAAACCACAAAAATAATAACATAGAGTTAGCGCATATAATAAATAAATAAATTTTTGTGGTTTTTCTGCTTTTTGTTTTAGTTTCCAGCCACAGTGTCCAACCGCAGTTTGTAGTGAAATTTCTTTAAAAAAATTCACTAATGAGGACATCCCGATTTTTCAGAAGTAAGAACGTGTGCCTCTGAACCAAAGGGTACTGCGTTCGATCCCAGGGTACTCCTTTCACTTTTTCAGTACAAACTGTAAAATTAACATCAACCGAGGTTCTGGCATTGTATTTGAGCAAGTTGAATGTCTGCACGGTCCGCCCTTCGGAGGGGGCGTAAAGCCGTCGGTCTCGTGTCCATGCGATGTTGGGCACGTTAAAGATCCCTACCCTCCTTACAGAAAGGCAGGGGTTCGGCAAAATTTCCAGGATAGTGGGGTAAAACTGCTCGCTGGCGTTGGTGATTGGCCATAGTCGCGGAAATAGGCCGACGTTAAAGAAACAAAACACACACACACACACACACACACACACACACACACAAGTGCTTGTTCTTTTCTGCAACCGATTTTAATTTTAACTGGACGCAGCAAGTGCATTATGGTAGCGAACTTTCATTAAAGTTTCAAATTTTAATAGCTCAATTTGCTATTAACCTAAAGTTCGTTGGCCAGGAACCAGTTTTTCGGAAATATTTTAAGTTTATTTTCGAACAATTTTTGTACATTTTCAAACTATAAAGCCGCTTTGATGAAATATGGTACATTGTTTCTACTATATAGGTCAGGTCAGGTTATACTGGTAACCTATATAGTACAAACATAGCATGCTTTTTTTTAAAGACACATTTGCTATTAAAAATATTTTTATGAAAATTCACCACCATAACGCACTTGCTGCGTCCAGACTTTTTTAGTAGCTACTCTTAAAATTTACTACAAAATAGTTTTCACTCTACAGTCTACTGACTCGTAGAGGATGCATGTTCCATCACAACAGCATTTTTGAGATGTGAAAGCCTAGTAGAGTGTTTATTTGCAATTATAATGTCCAATGTCAATTCAATTAAGTCACTTGACCCACAAACAAAAGCTTACAGATATTGTGCAACATTATATAGGAAGGTGAAAAGTGAAATAGGCAAAAACATCAGTTTAAAGCAGTACAATGCTGTTGTGAACGGTCCACTATTTTCAACGAAAAAAATTCAGTGAAGCAATAACTGCAAATAAGGACAGTTGTCCCCAAACGGAATATCAAACGATTAAAAAATATTTTTTTATGTTCTGGCCTCGAAGTGAACTCGTTCAGCCATAAAAAAGTATATTACCCAATTAAAACAACGACATATAATGTATTATTAAGAAATCTTGCTTTCAATAACGCACTTTCCGTTTCTCTTCAAAAAACTAATCGCGAACACAACACAAGACAAGACGCATGTAAACCACAACCTAAAACATAATGATTACTCATTAAAACAACGATATATGTATAATATTATTAACGAATCTTGTTTTTCATAAAGCTCTTTTTTTTCCTCAAACAAGTAATTGCAAACAAAGCACAAGACGAGACGCATGTAAACCACAACCTAAAACATTGTTAAGATAAAATGACAGATGACAGGCAAAATGCAGAATATCAAAAGTATCTTATGTTTTAGAAAGCACGGAGAACTATACCTAGACCCATTTAATGAATTACGACGTGCCCTTTACTGAAAAGTAACTCTACAATGTTGAGTTATAATCCCACCTGGTAGCTTTTAGTGAAAGTAACTTGAAAGTTCCGTTTTTTAATTATTCGAAATTTAATCAGTCAACTTTAAAGTTCAGTTTTGAAAAAAAGTACTATGCTTACTTGGTAAACTGTATAAAAAACTTGCTTGTTTTATGAGGGTTTTAAAATTGTGAAAGACTACCTATTTGATTCTTGTAAAGCGTAAAATATCGCAGCTTTTATTTAAAATGACGAAATCTTCATATAATCACAAAACGCTCCACATCGATTCAAAAATGATCTTTTTAATAAACGTAATGTCTGAGAGGATACTTCTTGGGCCGCCTGATTTATTCTTGGCCGTAAATCTTCTTGATTGCGAACTGGGTTTGAATACACTTCCTCTTTGATACAGGCCCAATAAAAAAAAAATCGAAAGGATTGAGATCTGGTGAGCGCGGTGGCCACAGAAGTGGCCCAAAAGCAAAAAAACAAATAAAACACCATTTGGTAATACAAAAATAAGATTTTTCATCTCATTTAATTCTAAGAACATTGGCTCTTTTTAAATAAAAACTGCCATAATTTGTGTCTATATGATTCACGACGAGGAATAGATCAGGCAACATAAGAAATATCCTCTCAAACATTACGTTTATTAAAAAGATTATTTTTGAATCGATGTAGAGCGTGTATTAGACAGGGAAGGCGTCAATTCGAGCATTTATTAAAATATAATATTTTTTTATTTCAATAACTGTTTCATTTATCATTTAGTAATCAATTCAGAAACAAAATTCATTTTATTAAGAACAGAGTTGAATTTACTATAAAATGAACAATCACGAAACGAAAATAAGTCCTGTTAATAATATCATGAAGTTTGATTGTCTGATTCACAAAGTTGTATAAGCCATAAAACTGTTACTTTGTGAGTGTTAGAAAATTAGCTCATTTTAAATAAAAATTGCGATATTTTACGTTTCATAAGAAAAAAAAAGTTAGTGTTTGACCATTTCAAAATCCTTATAAAACAAGCGCGTTTTTTTATCCAGTTTACCAAGTATGAAGAGTACATTTTTCCCACACTGAACTTCAAAATCAACTGATTAAATTTCAGTTTGGCAAAAAAAGTTTTTTTTAATTTTTTATTTAATATTATTGGCTGCGGCATCTCAGGCCATTAGCACATTCTTTCCTATCATTCAATATTTTTTAAAATTTTCCAGACAGAGTCAAATTGGCTCGCCCGGGAATCTAACCCGGGACCTCTCGCTTAGCAGGCTGGCACCTAGCCACCTGCGCCACGAGGGCGTACAAAAAATGTTAAAAAATAAGTTGTTCGCAAAAGTTGCTTAATTACTTTGAAAAATGTGTTAACTGCATTCGATGCGGCAACTAATGTAAAGTATTTAAAAAAAAATTGAAAATTTGTATACATGACAGGAAAAACATTTGGACTTGTAGACTTCATAATTGATATAATATATGCTATCTATGATGGGAGTTTACCAAAGTGGCCAAAGTAGACGTAAATCAGACATTGAGAAGAAACTACAGGACAGCAAAAAAGGTGGTCAAAGTCAATTACCTCGAAAAGATGGAAGAACTATTCAAACTTCACACTTTCACACTTGGATCGATACGCGATTAATATGCAAATTTTCTAATTATAAAGGATTGACGTACATGAAATGTGAAAAATCTAATGCCAGTTTACGGTTTAATAAGAATAAGAATTGTTTCAATAGTCTTCATAAAGACTCTAGACAATTTCAGAAAAGTTCGGATGACTCGAAAACCGTAATACTTTTACTAAACATACTTTTCATTATTCTGAGGTTATCAACCCAGCTACCAGCACCCGAGAGTGATAAAAATTGATAAAATAAGGCGAGAATTAATTTGTTTTATATTGATTATTCATGTAAACCACAAAATCGTATTGCTTTTTTTTATTATAATTTTTTATATCAACAACACACCACGAGGGCTTACAGCCTAAATACTATAGGCGTCGACAAGGAGGAAAGAGGCAACTTGTTAATTCTGGACTTAAAGGTTTGGAGGTTCGGGTGAGAAGGAAAAACATATGCCGGCAAGCAATTCCACAACTTGGAAGTCCTCGGGACAAAAGAGCGGGTATAACAAGATGTTCTATGTCTGGTGACCTGGACAGTAAAAGGGTGCATTCTCCCTGTTCCCCTGGTAGATCTGTTGGGGGCAGCAGGTGGAGGAATTATGGAAGAAAGCTCCGCTGAGAAGTGCCCGTGCAGATATCTATAAAAGAGAGAGGTCACCAACGGCACGTCGGTGGGCAAGGGATGGCAACCTTTGGATGAGGGTAGGGTCACCGATGAGACGTATACCTCTCTTCTGAATGGAGGCCAGGATAGCGAGTGTAGAAGCGGCAGCAGCACCCCAGATGTGGGAGCAGTATTCGAGGTTTGGTCTTATTTGTGAAGAATATAATGTATAGAGATTAGCTGGTGAAAAGTATTTGCGAGCTCGGAAGAGGAGACCTAATTTCTTAGCAGCCGCTTCTGCAATTGTAACATGTTGGTGCCAATTGTGATTTCGATCCACAGAAATGCCAACAAGTGAAAAGGACTCATTACTTTGAATAACTTGGTTGTTCATTGTGATGGCTCTAGGGCTGGTGTATCTCTTATGAAAAAAAAAGCAAGACTGTGATTTGGTGGGGTTGAATTGTACAAGATTTCTACTTCCCCAGTCTAATATTTTTTGGAGATCCACGGAGACAGAACTCTCCATGAGTCTGCGATCCTCATCTAATTGGGCTAAAAGACAGGCTTAGAATATTGTATATTGGAGTGGAGGGTGATGTCGTCCGCATAACTGCGAACACAGTTGGATGTGCTAGAGATGAGGTCATTGATGTGGAGTAGAAACAAAGTAGGGGCTAAAGCTGAACCTTGAGGAGCTCCTGCATTAATTGGATACAGTTTAAAGGAATGGCCATCCAGGACAACAGAAATGCTCCGGTTGGAGAGGAAATTTGCTGTCGAGGTACAGAGTTTTGGTGGTAGGCCATAGGCCGGAAATTTATTAAGCAGCGCTGCGTGCCAGACCTGGTCGAATGCTTTGGATATGTCTAGAGCGACAATCTGGGATTCACCGTGTAGTTCCATAGACTTGTTACAAGAATGGGAGACAAAGGAAAGGGGGTCGGCAGTTGATCTGCGCTGACGGAATCCATACTGCCTGTCGTAAATTAGACTACCTGACTTTAAATATATGTGGTATATCTGCGACAAGTCACTTTCCGAGTCAAATTATTGCTGTTGCATATAGAATACACATCACATTTGGTGACGATTTTTAATCAACTTTCGTAGAAAAAATTCACTAATGGGAATGAGGACATTCCGAAGTTTGAGTTTAGATAAAAATTCTTGAAATAAGCGTAGACTAGGACCCCTAAAACCCATATCTGGTTTCAGTTTCAATTTGCTTTGTAAGTGGCTTGGATAAGTTCGTTATCCAGGAAATCAGATCAGGAAAATTTTGAGTTTTCTTTCGGAAAATTTTTTATCTCCGAAAATAAAAAGCTATGGGAACCAAATTTGGCACGTAGGTTTACGTTATAAAAGGTACATACCAAAATAGCTTGAAAGGTCGGTATCGAATAAAAATAAAGTCCAGGAAGTGGTACTTCCGAACTTTTTACCATTATTTGACATGGCAGGAGTTAATTCCTGGCTTTTGTACAAACTTATAGCTGAAAGAGGCGAAAAAAAAAATTGGGACTTGCAGACTTCATAATTGATGTTATAGGTGATATGTATGATGGAAGTTCACCAAAGTAACTAGCGTGGACGTAAATCAGACCTTGAGAAGAAACTACAAAACAGCAAAAAAGGTGGTCAAAGTCAATTACCGTCAAAATATTGGATAACTAACACTTTCACGCTTGGATGTATACGCGAGATAACAATAGCCAACTCATACAATGTATATAAGAACTACAGATCCCGATTCAACACCCAAGGTCGCTGACGAATGGATTAATTAATAGCAGCGCAATTGGAAGAATAGACTATTCATAGATGGGTAAACAACTAGACCTTCAACTCAGCAACCAGCCACCTGCCAAGATGACCTTTAAAACATCAACCTAGTGTGGAAACCGCCTCTCTGTCCACGCCCCATCAGAGACTATATGTGGAAGTTACCAGACCACGGACGGACATTCCTACATTGTTATTGCTTGAGTCTCTTTTAAGTTGTCATATATTACCTTTATCATTTTTATTATTATTTATAAGTATTTTGTGTAACTACAATCAATAAATTCTTTTAAAAATTCAAGTGTGTTAACAAAAAAGTAAACTCGCGTTTAATACGCAGATTTCGTAGTTGTAAAGGATTCACAAACATAAAATGTGAAAAGTGCAGTGCCAGTTTATGTTTCAATGAGAATAAGAATTGGTTCAATAGTTTTAATAACCTTTAGTTATTCTATAGTACTTTTTTTGATAGAATAAATGGACCATATTTGTAATTTGTCCAATCAATGATAAATTATTTTAAAAATTCAAACGTCTTAACCGTAAAGTTAAGTCGCAATACATTTTTAACTTCATTTTTTTATTTAAAATACCAAGTTTTTTTAAATGTCTAATTTTTTCCCTTTCAACTTAGAGATCTGAATTTCGGCATGTAGGGTAAGTTTGTTTTGGTTACCATTGCTTTGTTATTTTCGGAGATACAAAAAAATTCTGAAGGGAAATCTCCAATTTTTCAGGAAAAACTGGTCCGATTTTCATGCTAACGAACTTTTCCAAGCCATACGCAAGAAAGTTACCTACCAAATTTTATGAAAATCGGTCAATAATTTTTTGAGTTATCGCTACGATATATATATATATATATATATATATATATATATATATATATATATATATATATATATATATATATATATATGTATATATATATATATATATATATATATATATATATATATATATATATATATATATATATAAATATATATTTGTGTGTGTGTATATATACACGATCTCCCCATTAGCAACTTATTTAAGAAAATTCACTAAAAAACTACAAAAAAATATTGCCCATAATTTACGACTTTTAAAGATATTTGTATGTGCTTGTATACATATATACAGTTTTCTATAAGAAAAAAAATTGCGCATATAAGGGTTAATATCGAAATATAATTGCCGAAACAACCCGTTTTGGAAATTTATCCACCACGCTAAATTTATCTGCTTTGTGGTATCTGGTTGTAATTATGTAATTGAGGTATTTCTGTACTAAAAAGGCACATCATCTAGAACATGATTATTAATTTTAAGCGGAACATTATCAACATTATGGAATAAGCCAGTTTTCCGGCCAAGCAAAAACCAAAGTATGAAAAGCATTACATAAAAGCTCTGCTGTTGCACGCAAACTAAACACAAGCACATCTAGATGCCCACGGGAAATAAATGAACACAACTTGTTCCGGCTACATCAGGTTGAATTGATTAATCATCTAGCAAGTCTACAAAATAGTTAGTGTAGAGTTTGTGCAGTAATTGTGTGCATCATCGTTGAACGCAGCTGTCCCGACCGCAGATCTATAAAGTATGAAGTTACTGAAAACAGTCACAGCACTCTCTCTGTTCTGTCACCATGGAAATAATGCCACATGTTGGACTGGCACTAAGGACATTAAATTGCGACTCCACCATACCACAGCGTTGGATGTGTGTACAGTTGTTTTGTTTTATAAAATGTTCCTTTTTGGATTTTTCTAATATTTACTGTTTTCATATTGTAAATTAAATCAACTTTTTAATTAAGTAAAATGTTGGGACCAGTTTCTGGCACTGGTAACACAAGTATATGTTGTTAATGCCGTTGTGTTGCGGTTGTTCTTTTCAATAAAGGCATTATAAAATTATGGAAATGCAGTGGCTTAACTTACAACCGTAGTCTTAAAAAATCTCGGGACGCAGCAAGTGCGTTATGATGTTTTTTTAATAAACAGGCATCAAATTTGGTTACCAGTATAATCTATATAGTAAAAACAATGTGCCATGTTTCATCAAAATAACTTGTTTGAAAATGTTCAAAAATTTCCGAAAGTAAACTTAAAGTGTTCCCGAAAAAACTCGTTTTTTGGTCAACGTTATAGGTTCATAGCAAATTGAGCTATTCAAATATTAAGCATTTGATCAAAATTCGCTACCATAACGCACTTACTGCGTCCAGAATTTTTGTTCTTACAAACATGCATTATATTTCGATAGAAAATGCAAAAATTCAATAACATAAGACGTGTTTGATTAAAAAAAAAGAAAATTTGTATCACCAACGACTTATGGGCCAGCCTGTGATTGTAGAAATAATTTTTTAAGATGTAGCTCAAGACACCCTATAATTAATATATACAATTTTTTTATATCTGGTATAACAGATATATTGAGCTTTATTGATTTTTTTAACGAAAATTCTACAATAATTATATACTATTAACGATAAACTCTATAGCTAAGACTACTGCCAAGCGTCAGATAAAGGGTCTATTTGAAATGAATTTTCTGGAAACATTTTATTAAAATGAAGGACAATGACGGTTGAAACGAAGACTTCAGGGTTTGAAAAACATTCTTCTTGAGACATTTTATTTCCATAGCCCGTATTAGATTCAAGTTCTTTTCCTAAATGTTGCCAATTTTGACGTTTAAATCGCAACTTTGACGTTTTGTGAAAAACCCCAATTTATTTTTGTTTAAATGCCTATAACTTTTTTTTCTTTTGACTTACAGAGCTAAATTTTGGTAGATAACTGGCCCATAATGATATAAACCCGCGTAAAAAATTTGGTTGTCCTTACTTTGTTAATTTTGGAGATATAAATTTCTTTCGAAAGAAAACACAAAATTTTCTAGAAAAACCTCGTCGGATTTCCCTGGATAACGAACTTATCCGAGCCACTTGCAAAAGGAAGGTACTCACCAGTTTTGACGTTTAAAATCGCGATTTTGACGTTTTGAGGAGAACCCAAATTTATTTTTCTTTGAATGCCTGTAACGTTTTTGTCCTTTAACCTACGGAGCTAAATTTTGGTAGGTAACTTGTCTATAATGATATAAACTCGCGTATGAAATTTGGTTGCCCCCACTTTGTTAATTTTGGAGATATAAATTTTTTTCGAAAGAAAACACAAAAATTTCCTGGAAAACCTCGGCGGATTTTCCTGGCTAACGAACTTATCCAAGCCACTTGCAGAAGGAAGGTATGTGTCAAATTTTATCAAAATCAGTCCATTATTTTTTAAGTTATAGGTGTGACACATATATATATATATATATATATATATATATATATATATATATATATATATATATATATATATATATATATATATATAGTTGAGTTTCAGACTGTATATATATATATATATATATATATATATATATATATATATATATATATATATATATATATATATATATATATATACATATAAAGTCTGAAACTCACCTCGGATTTGGGTTCCGGGGGTCCTAAATAGCGCTCATTTAAAGAAATTTTTTCAA
This sequence comes from Tillus elongatus, assembly GCA_964006375.1. Classification (NCBI taxonomy): domain Eukaryota; kingdom Metazoa; phylum Arthropoda; class Insecta; order Coleoptera; family Cleridae; genus Tillus; species Tillus elongatus. The sequence continues at coordinate 62,230,460 of OZ023263.1, read as the reverse complement.
AATTGGAAAGTCTGAATCTCCTCAATAGTGAATTTTTTTTAAGAAAATTCACTAAAAATATGATTTAAGAGGCATCGTTTTCTAAAATTAATTAATTTTGATTGGATTGTTGTACATTATGTTAATGAGTCGTATATGCCTTTGGCCTGGTGATTATTCTTAAGTCGTTCCTCTTCAATTCAAGGAACAGTTCAGACTTCTCCGTTGATACGGTGATGGACCGTTTTTGCTGCCTTAAACCAGGCGTTTTTTTCCAGCATGACAGCATTTGGTTCCTCTCCCAAGAAGTGATTGTAAATGAATTGTAATAGGTACAATTTAAAGCACCCAAAATTTTTACAATACAGCTTTTAGACCTGACAATCGTTTCGCTAAAAAAGTGAGCGTCATCAGAGGGATGAATAAACTAAGCGAATAAAAACTAAACTACTATTTAGATGGCAGTTGCAAACAGCGTCCTCACGAAGGTATACAGATAGACAGACTCCCCCCCCCCCCCCGTGTTGGGTCTTCAATTCCTACACCTAAAATTGTACACCTGCTTTTGTAATACTACGTGTCGTTATCAAGTATTTCTTCTAAAAAGAACACACTGAGTATTAACATAACACTTCGAACAGTGGACTACATAGAACCGGACCTACTCTATTGAAACATTTTTGTTCAAATTTCTATCGATATATATATATATATATATATATATATATATATATATAGATAAACACTTTCTTAAGCATCTAACTGGCGCGACAGCCTGACACTTTTGATTAGCTTGCGGTTTACTTTATCTACGTGATGATTATTATACCAAATATGCTTCGCAATAGATGATCTATGGATAGTGACATATCCCAGTTGCGCTAAATGCTCTTTAAATCTAGTGTTAATATCTCTTTTGGTTTGCCAACATTGTTAAGTTAACAATCATTACACCTTATTTTATAGATTCCCGACATTTCTGTGGTTTTACTTTTATCCTTCGGGTTACCTAAGTTACCTTGGCAAATTTTCTGGTGTATTTTTTTTGTAAAAAATATTAGCTGTAAATTGGTTTTCTTAAAAATGCTATTAAAACCTCTCGTAATTCGCGGTTCAAATGGTAAACAGACAACGATTTTATCTGGTTTACCTTTTCTAAAAGTCGTAGATTCCGCTAACATTTTCTTTGTTTTATATTTATTCACAAATTTTTCCACAAAGCTGACAAAGTAACGGTAATATTTAGCTACGTTTTTAATACATTCAAGTTCTCTGTTGTTTTTTTATATAAAGGAAACTATATTAATCTATGAAACGGATAATTCAAACAAGCTGTTTTTTGTGGAAAACTATGATGTGAGGCAATCGAAATGCAGTTCGCAGTATTGGTTTTCTTTCTGTGGATGTCAACTTCTAAAGTGTCCCATTAATTTCTATTTCATGCGTGAATTTAATGGAATCAAATTAAGTGTTTAATTTAGCAATAAAATCATCTACTTTGCATACATTTGTATTAAATACTGCAAACACGTCGCCTATATAACGAAATCACACCATAGGAAAATAGTAATTTTCATTTGCTAGGTGTTTCAAATCTACTCATGAGAAAGTCTGGAATAAATGGGAAGAGACGCGCATTGCTGTGTCATGGGTTTGTTCAAAAAATTCATTATTAAATTAAAAAATATTCTGCTTCCTGCAAAGATTTGTTAAATTTATATTTTCTTTTCAGACCTCTTCATCTATGTCGTTCATTTTTAACAATTGATCTAAATACGTTGGCGTTTCTTTTATGGGAACACTGGGAAACAACGAGGTCACATCATGCGAACTTAAAACCTCCTCTTCAACCAATTTAATAATTTTAACTTTATTAATAAATTAAAGTGAATTTGAAATTGAAAATTATTTGTAACTTTGGAAATCATTTCTGGTGGAGGGTTTCGATTTAGTTTCTTATACGGTCCTGATTCCATTGCTATACACACTCTTTATAATCGTTTTTGTCTACAATCACAACCTTATCACCTTTGTCTCAGCGCCTCCGTGGCCGTGCGGGAAAGTCGATGACTTTCCAATACGGACTCGGGGATCGACGGTTCGAGACTCACCGGCCGCGGATGATTTTTCAAATCACTGTCGTCGTGGAGATCGAGCTCAAGGTGGAGGGTAGGTTAGTTTAGATGAGCAAAAAGGGTCAGCAATGGCCTAATTTCCAGTAAGCATCTTACCTTTTTATCACCTTTGTCTGCTTTAACATAAAAACATTCTTTCTCTCGCAGTCGTTTACCAATATTTATTTGATTAAAATTTTTGGTATTAATTATCTTATTTTTCTTCAAATTTTAGTTAATTTGTATTTACATGCTTGTCTAATAAAGTTTTTTGTAAGCTCAGGTAATTGTTTAATAGGTGTTTCAATACCGACAATCACATCTAATAGATCGTTCTTTTGTGATTGCAAACTAAAATTTAGCCCATTGTTTAAGAGGTCGATAACATTCTTATTAAGCGTCTGCGAGAAAAGGTTTTCTACGGGGTCAACTTTCTGAAGATATGGTTTTTCATTTTTAATTTGTTATTTTACAAGATAGTTTAATTTATTTTTGTATATTTAACTTTTTAACTAACTAGTAAACAGTAACATTCAATAATTTCATTAAACTTGTAGTTACTTTTTTAGAAACTGAAAAATCTAACTTTGATATTCACTATGAACATATAAACGCATCCTAATATATATATATATATATATATATATATATATATATATATATATATATATATATATATATATATATATATATATATATATATATATATATATATATATATATATATATATATATAGCTCAAACCTGGCACTGAAAATCCTATTCTCTAATTAGAACAAATCATTGTTTAATCTATTTGTAACACATATTATGGATACATTTTATCGTTCTGCTATCCTTCTTTATATGAATTTTAACTAAGCCTAACCTTACACTGCTATAACTGAAACTACTGCCAAAGCATCAGAGAAAGGGTCTATTTGAAATTCATTTTCTGCAAACACTTACGTAAAACGAAGGACAATGACGCCTGAAGTTAAAACTTAAACCTTTATAGAACACACTTTTTACGACATTTCTTGTACATCGTTTTAGTTTCAGGTTGTTCATCTAGAATATTTTAATTTTGACGTTTCGAATCGCGACTTTGACGTTTTAAGAAGACAAACTTTAATGGCTATAACTTTTTTTCTTTTAACATAGAGATTTAAATATTGGTACATGGTTCTATTTTTATAACATAACCCCGAGCTTTAAATCTGATGTATTTCCGGGGATATAAAAATTCCGAAAGGAAACGCAGATTTTTCCGAGAAAAACTACTGAGATTTTCCTGGCTAACGGAAAACTTTTGCAACGTTTGTTAGAAAACAATGATTCTGTCGTCAGTTTATTCTGATTTGTAATGTTTATTTTGATAATTGCACTTCATTTGTTTTATCGTGGCAGATTTGGCTTTGGTAAGGGACGTTTCTCAATAAATTGGTGTTATAACTTGTTTTTTTTTCTTAAAGTTCGATATGAAATTTGTACTTTTCTTGGTACCAATGGAAAGTCTGGAGTTGTGGCTATCCAACGCTGTAATTTTGTTAGGAAGGTATCATTTTAAATTTTCGAAAATAATGACAATTTGCGAAGGCAAACCATTTTTTTTTCTTTCCATAAATTCACCGAAAAGAAAGTTATGCGAAGATACACGAGGTCCTAGCCTGCCCCCAAATTTTAATCAGAGACACCGGTACAATTTAGTTTATTTTTAAAAAAATTCCCAAAAATTCTCGCACTGTGAGGATAAAAGGTTTTCACAGCAAAACGGCTAAAGTTATGGGTAGGACATGTTACATAAAAAACTATAAATTCTCTTCGAGCACTTTCTAAATCTGCAATAAAATATAGGGTGTTCCATTTAAAAAACATTAGGTCGATACGCCACTGGCATTAAGCACGGCTTTGGTGACGAGAAATAATTTAGGAACATGGCCATGGTAATTATGCACAATTTTTAGAGTTATTTCGATATCTTGTATTGTAGAGGAGCTATGATCCGAGACGTCTTAGGTGCTACATCCTGTATATATATATATATATATATATATATATATATATATATATATATATATATATATATATATATATATATATATATATATATATATATTTAACGTAGGCCTCTTTCTGGAACTATGGCCAATCACCGACGCCAGGGAGCAGTTTCACCTCACTGTCCTGGAAAATTTTCCGAACGCCTTTCTGTAAGGAATCTTTAGCGTGCCCAACATCGCATGGCCACGAGGCCGATGACTTTACGTCCCCTCCGAAGGGCGGAACGTGCAGTCATTAAACTTGCTCAAATGCAATGCCACAACCTCGGTTAAAGTTAACGTTACAGGATGTACTGGAAAAGTGATAGGTGGACCTTGGAAACGAACCCAGTAGGCACACGTTCTTACTTATATTTGTGTGTGTGTATCTTAAGCTTTTGTTACGATAGAGTTAATATCCCTATTTATATTTCCTAGACAAAAACAAAAAAGTCTGGACGCAGCAAGTGCGTGATGGTAGTGAATTTTCATAAAAATATTTTAAATAGCAAGTATCTGTTTCTTTTATAATATTAGGGGTGCTCGATAAAAAAAAGAAAATTTGTATTACCAGCGACGTATGGGCCAGCCTGTAATTGTATAAATAATTTATTAGATGTAGCTCAACACACTCTATAATTAACGTATACAATTTTTTATACGTATCCTGTATAATAACGAATATATTGAGCTTTATTGTTTTCTTTTTACGAAATTTCTAACAATTATATACATCAAACGATAAACTCTATAGCTAAAACTACTACCAAACCATCAGAGAAGGGATCTATTTAAAATAAATCTTCTGGAAACATTTTAGTAAAATGAAGGACAATGGCGGTTGAAGCTGAAACTTGAGGGTTTGCAGAACACTCTTCGTGCTACATTTTCTTTTCATAACACGTATTAGTTTCAGGTTCTTTATCTAAATGTTGGCAATTTTGACGTTTATAATTGCAAGTCTGACGTTTAGAGGGAATCCCTTTTTTTTCTTGAACGCCTATAACTTTTTCGTATTATATGTTACAGATCTAAATTTTGGTACCCAGTTTACCTTTGACGATAGTTTACCTTTTATGTGAACGAATTTTGGTTGCCCTAACTTTACCAGAGATGTAAAACATTTTCTCAAACAGGCGGAAAATTTGTCGAAAAAGAAACGCAAAAATTTCGGGCAAAGACTGCTCAGATTTTCCTGGCTAACGAACTAATCCAAGCCACTTGCAAAAGAAAGTTACACACCAAATTTGATCATCATCGGCGTTTTATTTTTGAGTTATCGGAGTGACATATATATATATATATATATATATATATATATATATATATATATATATATATATATATATATATATATATATATATATACATATATATATATATATATATATATATATATATATATATATATATATATATATATATATATATATATATATATATATATATATATATATTGATAGGCCTCCTTACGATCTGCTCGTCCATTAATTGAAAAATGTTGGAATTCATGAAGTTTTGCTGAGCTGGATCAGGATGGTTCTATCCAGTAGATCCATTAAGAAATAAAAAAAACTATAAAACATTTAAAGTAATTTTTCTGATATTTATTGAACTTTTGGTGCCAAGAAAACATAATATTTGTCTGTAATATACAACAGATCTGGGTATCCACACCAAACATTTATATTTTGTGCATTTCTCTCATCAGTGGCACTAATTTTTTTAAAAGTCTATATATTTTTTTTCTTTCACCTAAGAATCCTGAATTTTGGCGTGCAGGGTAAGTTTTATAATCTAAACCTAATTACAAAATTTTATTGTCAGAGCTTTGTTATTTTCGGATATACAAAAAATGTTGGAAAAAAGATCAACATTTTCTAAGAAAACTGGTCCGATTTTCCTGGCTGACGAACTGATCCAAGACACTTAAAAGAAAGGCACCTATCAAATTGTATCGAAATGTGTGCATTATTTTTTTTTAGTTATCGGTGATATATATATATATATATATATATATATATATATATATATATATATATATATATATATAAACACATATCTCCTCATTAGTCAATTTTTTTTAGAAAATGCACTAAAAAGTGTCACTTTTGCGTAGGTTAAATAATACAACTTTTAGTTTAATTAACAAATATTATACCTCTGTCAGTTCATCTATAGATAACTAGAATTGAAATTTCACAAAATAACAGGTACATTATCCCACATTTAGCATATTTATACGTATCCAATATATCACTGTTTTGAAATGTATACATAGATATATATTGTCTGTAATTATGTGCATTATCAACACACTGCGCACACGCATCCAGGGCACGTCCATCAAGGCAAACAATATTTATTCAAAAGGGCTTTAATTAGTAACTCATTTGTCAAGCTGCAATCCGACGCTTTTATACCATGACAACATGCCTCAATCCATATCAGGAATATCACTATGCAAACGCAATATGACGTGCTTTGTAATCAACTCAACACAAATGAATTACCTACCTGCGGGATGGCTATAAGGTAATTTATAGCTAAGGTTTGATACTAACATCAATAATGTGAAACAACCAAATGGAATAAATTCAGTATATTAATTATTGGGCATATTTATAAAAAATTCTGAAACCTGGCAATTTTAGGTTCAAAAGATTACATCCTGCAACGTTAAAACGTTACACCTACATTCAAGCCCTTTCGAGTGTTAGTTGCAGCCTCCATATTTTTAAATAGGAAATAAAAGCCTGTGATTAATGGATTCAAAAATATCTTCATTCTCTATTTAAAAATGCGATGGTTTTAACCTTTATTGCAAAAATTTACTGTAAAAAAAGAAATATGAAGACACTAAAAAACTAATAACTAATCGAGACTCAACTTGGGCTTCTGCTTGGCTCTACTTTGGTCGGTTCGGCTTGGTTTCGGTTATTCAGTGTCGATACACGTAGATATAGATATCCGTTTGATTTTATAAGCGATTAGAAATCGAATGCTCCACTTAACTTTACGTTTAAGACGATTGAATTTTTTAAACAATTACTTATTGATTGATTACACAAATACTACTTAATAGTTCAAACATATTATAATAAATATCAATATAAGTGTGATACAATATAGCACTTGATGTGCAGAGTAATATGTAAGTAACAGAAATCAACAGCCTGCTAGAGGCGGGCTGCCTAGTTATAGGTTTTGCACTCGGGAGTGGCTCTGTTGTCTGTGAACTTGCACTCATGCTGATTTAGCTTCTCATTATTTATTTAACATGACTGTGTAGTTTCCAAAGTGCCTTCTAATATGCTGACCCTTATGTCTGCGTTCTTGGTTTGCTATGCTGTTGCATAGTGACCTACTGTTGTTGGTCTATTTATCTCCTCCCACCTTTGAAGAACGAACCTAAGGTTCGTTCAAAATTTTCATGGGAAATCCGGTTTCGATTGTCCTTTAAGTTTCTTCTTGTGTCTTCCTAATTTTTTTTTCATCCCTAGTTTTGCCATTATTATTATGATAGGTATTTCTACGGCTAGATCTAGTGTGACGGTCCATATACTCAGGTGATAGATTGGTATATTGATCTGGTCTGGCATTTCTCTTTTGATTGATTGAAGTTGTTTCTGAATATGGTTGATATCGTGTATCTGACCGTTATCTAATTTTAACTCGAGTATATCTTCTGATCTTCTGGGTTCCTTTTGTTCACTGAATTCTATTTTTCCTTACTTAAATATTAGGTGGGTCTCTGATGTTGTTTGAGTATGTTTGTAAATTCTGCTTTCTGCTTGTATATTGCAATTTGGTTTAAGGGTTGTTAATTTTATTCCTTTTATAATTTTGGTCTCTTCCTGTTCCTCGCATATTACCCAGATTTTTGTTTCTTCTGGTGCTACTAAGATGTATTGGCTGTGTCCATATTTTGTTCGTACAATGATATATATCGGGTTCTGAAAGTTAAGCAGCTTGATTTCACGTGGATGATGGTCGTTGAGCGTGGCTGGATTATCATTGTCGGAAAAACACAATTGATTCTTTAAATTTTGACATTCTTTATTTCATTTCAAAAGGCATATTTTTGGGTTTTAAGAAGGAGGTATTTGGTGTATTCGAGAAGATCCTATAAAATATATCGTCTTTGCTAGTTATGGTAAAATTAATGTTTAAATAAAATTTTTGCAATTATTAGCGCAAGCATGACTTTAGCGTTTAAAATAAGAATTCTGCTTAAAAAATAAAAAGCATAGACACGACAACTGATTGATTCAGAGAGGAAACTGATTTGATGGCACCCCCTTGCTTCGAAATCTTGTTTTGATTTTACCCCTGAAACTGCAGATAGTGCTCTGGAATTCGCTGTCGTGTGGTTTGAAGGCAATATTTCATTGTTTATGCTTCTCTTCATGTTACTACTTACCTACATCCCCCTGCCGCACTGTGATATTTGTGGGATCAGGGGTTCAGTAATGGTTATATTTGGACTTGTTCCCAAGTCTCTCTGTTTGGCCTCTTCCTCTTTCGTCTTTATTTTCTCTCTAATTGTGGTATCTATACTGTTTCATGATTCCGGTAACAATAATAGTTGTGACATCATGCTCTCTGCCGTGAACGATAGCTTTGTTATCACTGTAAATTTCTGTCGAACAACTTCTCATCTCTTGCAATTAAATAGCGTGTGTATCATATCATCTTTCTCTTTACAGTAGCTGCATTGTTCTGTGTCGTCCCGGCGGAATCTATAGAGGTATGCTCGGAAGCAGCCGTGTCCTGATAGTGCTTATGTTAGATAGTAATCCACCTCAGCGTGTGTTCTCTCCACCCAGTGCCTTAAGATTGGAATCAGGTTTCTAGTCCAGCTGCCTTTCGTTAATGACTCCCATTTTATCTGCCATCTCTCCATGAGATTTTCTTTAGCCTCTGATTTCGCTATTCCCTCATACTTTTCTTTTCTCTCTTCCACCATGAGTTCTATTGGAGCGAGTCCAGCAATGACTGACGCTGCCTCTGCGGAGATGGTTATATATGCACTGAATATTCTCATACTTTCCTTTGCAGCCGTGTCAGCTTATCTCTCAATTTCTTGTTGTTAGTGGCTGTATTCCAGACGGGGGAAGCATACAAGATTTGCGACAATAACACGCTCGCCAATATTTTTCGTTTTGATGAAATGAGACAACAGAAAAGAGATTAGGAGCAAAATAAAATCAGCAAAGAAAGCAAAATGGAAGTCGGTGAGAGGTGAAATAGATCAAGATATCTAGGGAGACGGCTATAGGATTGTGACGAAGAAAATGTTGGGATTCCCACCAAGAGCTATAATATAAATGAAGATGATGGAGCAAATCGTTAACCATCTCTTTCCTGACCACAGACCAGTGTCATGGATCTCAAAAATTTGTAAGAATCTCCCTGCGTTTCCATTGCAAGAACTCAACACTGCCAGTGATAAACTGAAAAACAATAAATGTCCCGGACCCAATAACGTCCCAGCGGAGGTTCTAAAAATCGTCGTTGAAAACAAGCCGCAGTATGTCCTGGACGTATACAATGACTTAGCCATAAAAGCGTCTTTTCCCGATCCCTGGAAGGTGGCAAGATTGATGCTCATAAAGAAAGGAGATTCGTCAGGCTATAGAACCATCTGCCTTCTAGATACAGAGGGAAAACTCTATGAGCAACTACTGAAAATTAGGCTAGATAGTAAAATAAAAAGAACAGGAGACCTATCGAAAAATCAATCTAGGTTCAGAGAGGGTCGTCAAACAGTAGATGCTGTAAGCGAAGTATTAATAATTGCAGAGCTGGCATCAGCATTCACACCCTCACACAGAAGACGCTGGATGTCAGAAATGCATTCAATTGCGCATCCAGGCAGGTAATATTGCGAGAAATGAGAAGAAGGGGGATTCAATATAGTCTGGTGAACATAATTGCAGACTACCTGTGCAATAGACAGTTGATTTTGACAGACCAAATATCGTCGGCGAGAAAGTTACCTATAAACAGTGGTGTCCCGCAGCGCTCGGTCGTGGGGCCGACCTTGTAGAATAATATGTACGACGGCCTCCTTATCCTAGAGCAACCAAAAGGAGGAACTATCATAGGATTTGGGGATGACAGAGCTCTAGTTGTCGTAGCCGCAAATGAAGAGATCCTCATGAACACAACAAATGCCGCACTACAGAAAGTTTCCAATTGGACGGCAGGTAGGCATCTCTGTCTTGCACCAAAGAAAACTGAATATGTCCTCCTAACTAAGAAAATAAAGATGGATCCTACTGAATTTACAATAGAGAATGTAAGAATAAAACCTAGCAGAAGCATCAAATATCTAGGAATTTAGCTCGATACAAAAACTATCCTTCGCAGACCACATTAAAAGAGTAACACACAAAGCGGAAAGGACAATAGCATAAATGCCAGACATTTCAGTTGCAAAGATTGTGATCTTAAATACGTGGGCCAAACTAGGAGAAACATAGCCACCAGATTTCGTGAACATCTCGCACAGTTACAATATGGTACGGTGGACAAATCATGTGTGGCACAACATATATGGGATACTAACCACCACATTGACAAAGAAAATTTGAAACTTGTCAAAAATGTTAGACATCAAACTATTCTTGATTCATTAGAAAGTGTTTTTATATTAAGGTCTACTAAGAACAAAACTTCATTAAATCGTGCAGCACCTGTAATATCAAGCCCTTTATATTCTCTTTGCATTTAACCGTTTAAACACTGCTAATTTGTCTGGTAGAATAAAAATTATTATCAATAACCGGCCGGTTTATACTTATACTATTCTCTATGTTTGTCTCGACTTAAAGACCTGTTTGGTTTGTTGTATCTATGTAGTGAATATAAATACTTTTACGTAGAATTAAAATCAATATAAATATAGTTTTTATGTAGTATTTTAGTTGAATTACTTATCCTTTGTTGGAGTTAACATGGTGAGACAGGCACCTGGGTTTGTTTTCTATTTATAAAAAAGATGTGTTAAGTTGATGTTGTTTATCTCAACAGATGTCTTTATCAGCATGATCCAATATCCACATAGTAAATTTCTAGATCGAAAGGAAACGTGCTGATTCTTTAAATAACCCGGGTCCTTTTAAACCTATATTAGATAAGGGTCATAAATTTGTCGACCGAAGATTAAAGCAGGTCTGCGACCCTGTAGTTTCACTGCGCAATAAACAAACAATCGTTCTTGGACGACAACTTTACTTCGGACTAGTTCGTTTACCTTGACGCGATATAGATACACGGGATCAAATTTTTTTATGTGAGAATTTTCTTCCTCTGAAGATGTTGACATTGTCAACGAAACGATCGTAAGGTCTCTGAAATATGTGTTGTGGTGATTTGGGTGTTCTTCAAGTGTACTCATTAGTGCTCATCACAGGTTCCAATTTTCACATAATAATGCTTGTATAAAATGAGGATGCTATAATTTTGTGTTTTTTGCATCATCAATCCTCAAAATAAGAACTTCAAGAATTTTAAATAATAAATTTTTAATTTTAAGTAATTTGACTATTTACAGAGGCGCTCAAATTTTATAAAACCTCAGTGGTTTTTTCCTTTATGCAGTACGAGTCACCTTTATCATTGATTCAAATATTTAAAGTAGGTTCTTTGATGATTCAATATGTTGAAAATTACCTGTGATGATTTGGTCGCCGACCTATTTTGGGGCGATTTAACGTCAATTTGACTTTAAATGTTACTTAAGATAAGATAAGAAAATTTCTTCAAATGGCTTCAAATATATATATATATATATATATATATATATATATATATATATATATATATATATATAAATATATATATATATATATATATATATATATATATATATATATATATATATATATATATATATATATATATATATATATTTGAAGCCATTTGAAGAAATTTTCTTTAAATCCTCAGAGTCTTGTCGACAGTGAATCTTGTTTACTAAAATTTACCACAATGATTTTATGTAAGGTCCAGTAGTCATAATTTTTGGGCAAACGCAGCCCAAATAAAATAGTCTAACAGTAAAAATATGTTTTTTTAATGACTCACCTATTTTAACCAATGCTGAAGATCTGACGCTCTCTTTTTCTTTGTTGTATTATGAACATCAAAATAGAAGTTTATTGGATGTAGGTTAAAAAAAGTTATCAAGCAGACAATTTTGTAACCATTTATTCTCTTTATAGAATATATAAATTCCAATCAGGCGATTTCCGAAGTAAAATAATTTCATTCATGTGAATTTAAAAAAACTTGAATAACTCAAGTTTCTATAAACTTAGAAAGTTTAATTTTTGTACATAGTAAAGCCTTTGCTAAGGCAAAATATCCCCCAGATTTCATTAAAATAACTTTGTAAGATTTGGAGAAAAAAAATTTTCGAAAGAAAATTTAAAATTTGAACAACTCAATTTTATATAAACTTAGAAAATTTGATTTTGGTACGTAGTAATGTCTCTTCTAATGTAACATATATATAGTAAGTTTCATTAAAACAGCTTTGTAATTTTTTTTTAGAAAGAAAACTCTAATTTTTTTCGGAAAACCCTGTCCGATTTTCCCGATCAACGTACTCATCCAAGCCATTAATAGAAGAAAGGCACTCGCTGAGTTGCATCGAAATCGGTTAATTATTTTTTGAGTTATCAGACGGATACATACATACATACATACATATATATATATATATATATATATATATATATATATATATATATATATATATATATATATATATATATATATATATATATATATATATATATATATATATATACATATAAAAATTGAAACTCAACCCAGATATGGGTTCTAAGGGCCCTAGTTTGCGCTCACCATCGATACCTCTCTATTAGTGAATTTTTTTAAATAACAATTCACTAAAATTTATCAAATATAAAAATTAACAAATGAAATGAAGTCTGCTAGGTTTAAAATAATTTCAAAATTTTTTCTATCATTTTCACTTTGTTTATTTTTAATGTTTTATGAAATATTTGCGTCATTGGAGTTTGAAGTATGCCTCTACACGTATATTCCATTAGCATCAACGATTGGAAAAAATTGCTGCTACAATAAAATATTATAAAATAGGCAAAATCAAAAACGAATTTAGATTTATGCGATAATGGTGCACAACATTGCATACAATAAATCTCTCTGTTAACTTCAACGTGATCTACTGACATTTGTAAGCTTGATTAATGCAAAATAATTTACCTGTCACATAATATTGCCCTAATTTCAGTTTAGTTGCCGTCGGGTTGCACAAACGTATTAGTTAGATAGATAAAAATTAGCCTACACATTGAAAATTTCTGGTGTTTTTGTTTGACATATAAAACTGTAAGCTGTATTTAGTAAGGTAATGGTTCTCCAAAAACACAAAATAACAGATGAACTCACCGTATAAGAAATTAGTAGAGTATTTTTCTTTTAAGTCATGTAAAAGTAAATATTGTAACCAAATATATACGTGAAGACTACATATCTGGCTTCAAAAAGGTTTGTTTTTCTCTGTAACCGGTTTCGCTGTTTGATAGCATCACCACACATGAGAAAATTAAATCCATTACAACTACTAATAATGTAATGCAATATCTACAATGGTAGACAAAGACAGATGACGTTACCTGTACTTATATGCTATTTAAATAAATCGTAGATAGATAACAATGGAAGCTACATTATTGCAACATGTCAGCATGTGGATTATTGGAGATATACGCCAAGAACGCCATCTCGGTGCGAAACCAGGGAGTATGTTTTCACGGCAGGTCTAGTTAACACAAAATATTATAGATGGAGACATGTACAACGTTTGATACTTTACAACTGACTTTTCATTAACATGGACATAAATATTGAAAATCAATATTGGACAATGTTTATAAATAAAAATTGTGAGGTAATGACTTAAATAATACAATTTTGCGTAAAATAGAAAATATGTATATCAGTAAATCATATTCTAAGAGCAGTGTTTACACTTGGTTTTTAATGTTTGCTAATTGAGCCTCCACAGGACCTCTTAGATATTATTATTATTATTGTATAATCGGGGGAAATAACTAATGCATTATGTAGTAATAGCAAGAGTATCGGCATTGTTATAGTTTGTCTCCGTGCGAAAGACAATATTTGTTAGGGTCGTTGTGTTAAATTTAGTATCACGGGCGTCAGTGTTCTTTGCAAGTATCAAGACCTGGTAGTTCATTGTAGTCTTGTCTTGTCATGTCTTGTGCTTATATATGCAATATAAATATAAAAAAGAAGTGAAACAGCAAGTAAATTTATTTACTTTAGTTCTGTATTCGATATTATAGGCGACGTTGTGGGCTGTAGTTTCGGTAAATTTACAGTTTACTGCATGGAGGGTTTTTAGAATATTTTTCCCAGAAGCATGCTTAGAACCCTTCTTGAATGCACAATCCACAAGGCAAATTTGTTGCACACAACCCCCAAGAAAATTAGGGGACCAGGAATAAATAGGCTTGCTGGGCGGTGAGGAAATATGAGAGGAAACTGCTTGAAGAATATTTAGTCGGAAAGTCGGAAAACATTCATTCTTTACATTTTGTAGCCCCTGTCTACCCCTTACCGCTTTCATATTTGCCCAGGTCCAGTTACTTTCCTGGGGGTTGTTCCCAATAAATTTTTCTTGTACTTTATGATTTGCAGGTAGTTGTGTGCATGCACAAGGGGAAGAAGAACCCCCTGTGTTTTTGGGTGAGGGAACACAAGCCCTCTTTGATCTAGGGGTCCTTCTTCCCCTTCTGCATGCATACAATCACCCTTAATGCATGAACCACGCGCATTTTTTTATGCTCCGCTTTCTAGTGTATTTTTTTTCTTGGTATATTATTTGTTTATCAATATCTCTTTTTCAGTTTGTATCCAAACTACTGCATAAATATTTAGGATAGAGATCATGTTTTTGCTTGCCTTTCTTTACCTAATCTCTTACTGTTCCTAAGTAAATAAAGTAATGTTTTATAACTTTTAGTGAATTTTCGTAGAAAAAATTCGCTAATGGGAAGATCCCGACTTTTGAATTTTGAAAAATTTTTTGCAAATGAGCGCGTACTAGGACCCCTAGAACCCATATCCGGGGTCAGTTTCAATTTTTATATGTTATATATATATATATATATATATATATATATATATATATATATATATATATATATATATATATATATATATATATATATATGTGTCTGTATCACACCGATAACTCAAAAAATAATGGGCCCATTTTGATAAAATTTGGCATGTACGTTTCTTTTGTAAGTGGCTTGGATAAGTTCGTTAGTCAGAAAAATCGGACGAGGTTTTCCGGGAAAATTTTGAGTTTTCATTCGAAAAAAATTCTTATCTCAAAAAATAAAGGGTCGATTTTAATAAAATTTGGAATGTACGTTCCTTTTGTAAATGGCCTTGACAAGTTTGTTAGTCAAGAAAATCTAACGAGGTTTTCCGGGAAAATTTTGAGTTTTCATTCTAAACAAAATTTTATCTCAGAGAATAATAAGCGTATTTTGATAAAATTCGGCATGTGCCTTCCTTTTGTAAATGGCTTTAACAAGTTTGTTAGTCAGGAAAATCGGACTAGGTTTTCTGGAAAAATTTTGAGTTTTCATTCTAAAAAAAATTTACCTTAGAGAATAATAGGCCTATTTTGATAAAATTTAGCATGTATATTCCTTTTGTAAATGGCTTTGATAAGTTAGTTAATCAGAAAAATCGGACGAGGTTTTCCGAGAAAAATTTCAGTTTTCATTTGAAAAACATTTTTTTCTAAAAAAATAAAAAATCTATGATAACCAAATTTGGTAGGTAGGTTTACGATATAAAAAGTAAACTATACACAAAAATTTAGATTTCTATGTTACAAGAAAAAAAGTTATAATAAAATATTTTGTGCCAGATCATTTCTATGGAAATTCACTATCATAACGCACTTGCTGCGTCCAGGCTTTTAATATAAGGCTAAATCACTGTAATGTATTATTCTTGGGAAAACTCACTACCTTAACGCACTTGCTGTGTCCCGAACATTTTTTTGTTTAGTCATAAATATTTATTGCTATAAAATAAAATAAATGTAAGTATATTGGAGTAGTCACAAGGTAAATGACAAATTATTATAAGATTTAGATCAACAATAGCAAGAATTAGCGACCAAAAATTTTAATATTTTCTCTATCAAAAAAATTATTACTGTAATGTAAATTTGTTTTTTTTTTTATTGTTTTGCATTTGTACATAAAGAATATCACTGAGTAAATTTGGGTTCTTAAAAAAAGTATTTCAATTAAAATTGAAATATAAAAGCATTATAAAAGGGCGATTAGTCACATAACATCAAAAGAAAACACTTCATTTAAATTCAAAGTTGTAAAGCGTTTATTTAGTTGTTTATCTGGCAATAAAAGTACATATTTGAGAGCAACTATTTTTATTAAATTAATTAAGATATAGATGTGAGCTGAATCCACCCCGAGCCAAGAGTGTTGGCCGTAGTGAAGATAATCAAAGATAAAAGCTTATAAATTTGATAGGGGATTTATACTTTTTTTACCCTCATCTTAACATCGAAAACTAAGCAGCAAAATAATTATTCAATAAAAGATATACTACATTTATTTTATGTTATACAACACTAAAACTACAAAAATAAAATAAATACATAAATATAAACAGAATAATAATACTACTAAATATCACAGAACCCAATATATATATATATATATATATATATATATATATATATATATATATATATATATATATATATATATATATCCCTGTGTGTGTGTCACACCGCTAACTCAAAAAATAATAGGCCCATTTTTTAACATTTAACAGATACCTTCCCTTTATAAGTAAGTGGCTTGAATAAGTTTGTTAGCCAGGAAAATCTGACCCGGTTCTACGGAAAAATGTTTTAAGAGAAAAATGATTTCCTCTCGGAAAAAATTTTTATTCCTGAAACTAATAAAATTGTGACTACCAAATTTGATAAGTATGTTTTAGTTATAAAAGTAAGCTATACCAAAGTTTAGATACTTACGTAAAAAGCAAAACAAGATAAAAAACATTTAATTGAAAAAATATACTTGGTGCCAGATCAGCTCTATGAAATTTTACTACCAATAACGCACTTGCTGCGTCCAGACTTTTATCATAATATGAAAAGGAATTTAATCTGGTCTAGAACATATCTTATTTATAATTTTATTCTTTATTATTTTATGTACTTCTGTCTCATCAAAATCTAGTATTACTCTACGGTTAGGTATAATTTCTTTGACAAAATTTTTGCAATGCGGGTTCATCTTTATATTATCTATTATTTTATTAATTTTATCAATAAAAAATTGATCAAAAACGTCACCAGCTTCTTTAGGTTCATCAACGAGATAAACAATAAATAAATTCAATTTTTCCCTGCACTACAATGCAGTAAAAGCTGAAAGAAATTGCATAGGAAGAAACATAGAGCACTTGTGAAGCCAGACAACAAATCTTAAGATATGCATTTAGTATAGAACGGTTTAATAAAGTGAGCGGAGTAACAATTACTGATTTTAAAGTAAATGTTTATTAACTTTATCAAATCTAGTTTTGTACAAATAAAGGAAATTAGGTTGGAAACCACCTTACAGAGCTAACATCTTGTGAGACTTCACTGTGTTTTTGTACACCTTTATAAATATGCAATAAACTCGAAAGGCTTCCACCTAAACACGGCTGTGCTTAAAGGCAAGTAATTTCCAATAGATTTCGCTTTTCAGTTCCCCGAATGCAGAATCTAATCCCAATTCCACAGGAAACTGCTCGCTTTACAAATTCCACGCACTTAAATTCTTGCGAAAGTGTTTTATTTTCCAGAATCGGCATATCATTAATTCAGTCAGAGGAATATCATCCACTGAGCAGGCCCATTTGCAATTCTAGGTATGTTATACATTCTAAATAGGCCTGTTATATCCGCGCATAATTCCGGCGTAGATTACGATTGCCATAAGCCCATATTCCAAAGTCGGTGAAATATAACAGATACAGCATAGTTTCAGTGAACTCTTGACGTATAAATTTCGTACAACTCCAACAGGAAAGAAATACGACGTGGTTTAAATTTAAGGCTTACCGTTGCTTAAACTGTATGAAAGTTACAAATCGGAAATGCAGGGCCACTCTTTTCACAGTTCACGTTGCTTGAAATGTCAAGGGCAACTGAAAAATTTGGAATGTTTTGTCCACGTGTAATTAAACCTTAACTGGTGCTTTGAAAAAAAGGTGTCCAGCAAATTGACATGAAATCCGGAAGACAGTATAACTGAAGGTTTTTAAAAGTAGTGAGACGGTTCTAAACCTCTCTTTATATTTCTGACAGCTTGTTAACTAACTTAAGGGGTGAAAAACACAGTTAATATATGGACATAATACTCACTTGTGAACACTCTGTAGCTAACAGTTTGCATGTTTTGGTATATAAACAAATTGTTTGTAATGCACGCTTCTAAAACCTAGGAAAGGCGTCAATTAAACTTTAACTTTTGTTGTAGTTTAAGGTTTAATACAAATAAGCAACCCTCTTTATCTAAGTTCGCTTGTAAAGAATTAACCTAAGTCCAAAACAGTAAACAAGTTTCTATTTGAGGTTCTGTTTACATTTTTAATAATAGCAATTGCGCTTAGGTATGTACTGTCTCCTTCTCTTTTTTGACTATCCATGTTTTTCTATCTCACTCTTCAATGTATAGTATCATCTTTTTCATTACCTCTCTTTCTACCACATATAATTTCTGAAATTTAATAAAATTCACTTAAAAGGAAATATTGACATCTCTCTTATCACTTGTTATCAAAAGTTTTTTGTTCTTTGAAAAATGATTAACATTCACATGAAATGATTAATAATCCTGTAACTGAACAGTAAAGTTGACTGCAGCTAGAAGCTGGATTTTGTTACTTTACAATTAATTACTGTAATTATTCAGTGGAAATTATTTATATTTTGTGGAACAAGAAACCTCATCTATTTGGGTAAGCTTTTAAAGTTGGTTAAATTTTCCCCACATTTTTATTCTGCCTAATAAAAACAAAAACAATTGAAATAAGTAGTACCTGCTGAGACAGCTACTTATTTATTGTAAGGTTTCTTGTCGGGGGCAGAAATCTGGTGGTGTTTTCTACTTTTTCTGGGTCAGCACTCACAATTGAGGGCCCCAAAGAAGTTGAAGTACACGGACGTAGTTCCAGATAAGTCGACGAAGTTTTTTTGTTTGTTTATTTTGTGTAACTGTTGTTGAATTTTGAGTAGTACATCTACAATCAGCAGATTATTAAGCCATACATACGTTTAAGTTGATGTTTTAACATTGTATTTGTGTGTAAACTCGAACAGTCGACTATAAGGGGGATCTCTGCATCTTTGTTAAATTAAAATTAAATTTATAATTACATCTCTGAAACATTAACACATTTTTACCATCGCTGAGTGTTAGCCTAAAAGATAACAGTTAATTAATGTAACCATTCCTCACTTTTAGTGTTGTGATTCCAGCTATTAAATTTCACTTACCGTTGGTGTCGTTGTATTTATTTAACTATTAGGTAATTGACTAAAATACTTTGTGAGGAATCATTTATTGGTTTATAAACTTCTAACCCCCAAAACTGTTCTTTAACATCTGTTGCACATATCACTATAAATAGGCAAATAGTCGTTACCTATCTGCTGAGCCTGGTACCAACTGACGACGCTGAAGTTCCCAATTCGCAAGTGTAGCGTGAAACCATTCTCTATTCTTTCTCTTTTGCTCTTCCCTGTGGTTTGTTTAATTTTTAATTTAATTTCCTTCTTTCTTTACTTTTCAAAACCTCGCTTTTCCTAAATTGTAACGGGCCAGAAGCCGGGCAAGCTTTTCATTATCTTTTATTAAGAAAACCCGTGACAGTACCTCTTAGTCTTTAGATTATTGATGTGACTTATGGAATTAGGCCAATACATATCTTATTTGAACAAAGGTCAAACCGAATACAACAAACTTACAATTAAAAAAATACACCACATTTGCTTTCATGCAAGAAATATGTTTAACTTTTATGTCAATCGCTAAACATTTTCCCGGAACCTCAAAACCAAAATGGGCTGCAAGGTCTTGCATATATCACATTCTAAGTCTGTTTTAGTTTTTACGTGCATTTTGTGCATGGTTTTCTTTGCTTGTTTTATGTCGAATTTTAGCTACTACGTTCCCGTTGTTGTTTTTATGGAGGAATGTTTTCATTTATTCGATATCATCATTCCTCGTTAGTTTTCATAAAGTTGTGTATTCTTTGACCTGCATTCCCAGTAAGGCAATATAAATAGCCATTCATCAGTTATTCTGATATTTAAACTGAGGTAAAGTAAAATGCATCCCTATCTTCTTCTTTGGGTGCCATCTCCACTAATGGAGGTTAGCGACTACAACAGCAAACTCCTCTCTATCCTCCGCCGCTTTTATCAAGTCCTCAAAGCCCAGACCTGTCCAATATCTTATGTTTCTCAGCCATGAAAATTTCTTCCTACCTACACTTCTTTTCCCCTCTAGTTTACCTTTAATTATGAGCTGTGGGATATAATATTTGAGATTGCGCAAGAAGTTGCCCAGATATGCTGTCTTCCTCCGCCTGACAACCTGGAGAAGTTCTCTGTCGCTGTTCACTCTGCGTAAGACCTCTTCATTGCGCACTCTTGCTGTCCATGGTATTTTTAGTATGCGCCGATAGACCCACATCTCGAAAGTTTCCAGTTTATTCATGCTCGTTATTTTTAAGGTCCATGTCTCTACTCCATACAGAAGGACTGACCATATGTAGCATTTTGCTAACCTTAACCTTAGGTTTATTTCGAGATGCGAATCGCAAATAAGGCTTCGTATTTTTGTAAAGTTGCTTTTGGCTTGTGCAATTCTCGAATTTATTTCTTTTTCTGGGTTTAATTGGCTGTCTATCCAGCATCGCAAGTATTTATAATGGTTGACCTGTTGTAATATGTTATTATTTATAATGAAGGGTATAGGTATATTCTGTCTCCTCTGCATTACCATTATTTTCGTTTTCCTCTCGTTGATCCGCAAATTCAGAACATGTCGCATTTAGCTGATCTAGAATATCTTGTAAGCCGGTATCCGTATCTGCCATTAATACGGTGTCGTCGGCGTATCTAGTAGTGTTTATCCGAACTCAATTTACTTTTATACCTTCATTAACTTTCTTAAGAGCCTTTTTGAACAGAAGCTCGGAATACAGATTAAACAACATGGGAAACAATACGCATCCCTGTCTTACTTCTTTCCCAATATTTATGCTGTTAGAAGTTTTGCCCTCTAGTCAAATTTTGGCCACTTGGTACCGGTATAAGTTTTTGATTACTGTTAAGCTCTTGCCATCTAGACCTATATTTCGTAACGCGTCTATCAATTTCGGATGCTTCACTCGGTCGAAGGCCTTCTCAAAGTCGACAAAACAGAGAAAGATGTCCCTGTGTTGATCGTAACACTTCTGGCACAACACTTGTGGGCTAAACAGCGATTCTCTTGTCCCCATACTACTCCTAAAACTGAACTGATCATGTCCTATGTCTGTTTGGCATCTCCTAAATAACCTGTTATGTAATCCCTATAAATTAATACAAACTCAGGCACTCATAAAAGGCGATTTTGAAAGAAGAACATCTTTTCGTGAACAAATGACGGAAATATTAGATAACAATGTTATCCAACTAGAACTTGCTTGCTCTACTGATGAGTGTAGTTTTACATTCACGGCCACGCTAATCGTCAAAATTTTCGCTACTGGACAAAACAAAATCAACACTGGACGAAAGAAGAACAAGGTTAATGTTTGAGCAGGAATAGCCTGAAACCATCCCATTGCGTTCTTTTTCATTGATGGTGATTTGAATGGAGATAATTATTTAGTACAAGTAATGTAGGGCCAACTTTGGAAAACTTTCCTCCTGATCAAACAGACCTACAAGTTTCAGCGAATGTGATATCGTTCCACCAGTAGATTAACAAATCAATATTCGACAGTAACTTGATGCCATATTTGCAAATCAGTGGATAGGTAGGCAATGATCGTTAGAATGGCCAGCACAATCACCCAATCTTACACCTTTAGGCTTCTTATTTTGGATATATCTAAAGAATATGGTATATAAAACTAATCTACACGGTTTGGATTACTTTAGAAAAGAAATAATGATTTCTATTAGGCTCGTAACCCCCTCAGATGTTAATAATCGTTAAAATATACTTTTATTTGCGTTTACATGCGTTTTCAACATCTCCTACATTAAGAGTAATGTGCTTTTAGCAAATTATCGTTAAGAAAAATTCGCTAATAGAGAGGCCACGCTGAAAAGCTTTTAAAAAGTTTCTTCGAATGAGAGCGAATTTGGGTCCCTAGAACCAGAACCGGTTTATATATATATATATATATATATATATATATATATATATATATATATATATATATATATATATATATATATATATATATTTGTGTGTGTGTGTGTGTATATGTATTTATGTATGTACGTATCCGAGGCATGACTCAACAAATAGTCAACTGATTTGAACAAAACTTGGCATAATATCTTCAATGTATTAACACCGCGGACGAGCTTGTATATCAGCTATAATGGACGTTTTGTTCCCCCAAATATCTACAAAAATATCTTTGTAAGTATAAAAGTAACTGGAATGAGATTTTGCACGTTGCTACGTAAATAAACATATGTTATAAATTGCAAGTAATTTGGTACAGAATATTTAGAGTTTTTTCCGAATTAAACTTAAAATCTAAAAGACATGCATGGAGACGGCTTAGTGCTTAAAGTCCAATGCCTTGCAGACAGAGTAGTTAACAGAGATGCATATATTAACAAAAGGTATAAACCATACATCGGCGGAACCCTAACAAAATAAATAATTGGTATAGAACATACTACCCGAACCAATATGGGTCATAAATATCGCAAATGACAGACGACACGAAATTCAAAATTTGTCAAATGATTGTTATTTAACTGGGGGATTCAATCCGTTTTTAAAATACATTAAGTCTCTATAAAAATAATTTCAAAATAGGTGTCTTTTATCTTTTATCTTTAAATTTAAACATAAGAGGTCATCTAAGACTGAAACAGTCGTTGAATGGGTTTCAATGATAATTCTTTTAATTCTGTAATTAATTGTTACGTATACTTGTAATATAATATCCCGGGCATAAAGCCGGTGTCAAGTATTGTGTAAACAAAACGTTAGTTAACGTATCCCTACATAGTTCAGTGGTTGTGTGCTTGTCTTTTACGCAAAAGGTGGCATGATGGATTCTAGATCACTGAATGTATGTTTTTTTTTGACATCTGGAGAAACAATAGTGCATAGATTTCATTGGTATTGAACATGTTCCAATTTTTGTTTAAAACACCTGAATAATTTTGTCACATTTGAGTCTGAAATTAAAGCTTTCAGCAGACATTTGGTTATTTTTGCAGGAACGAAATAAGCATTCAAAATATACGTTAGGAATATTCGAGAACAAAATATTGTTTATCTGTAATTTTCCGGTGATGTCACCCAAGAAAGACCGTTGGAAACGTTGCAGAGAATTTTCGGCAAAACCTTCATTTGTGAACACGGGAGGTGCGACGTCGTGACTTTACCACCGATTGGAGGTCTCGTTTTATCTTATTCAAAGAATGGAGGCTAGAAAGAGCTCGCGCACAGCCAGCAAGGGTCACGGTAAGAATTTTTGCGTGCAGCGACTAAGAATTGCAAAACCCGACACATTAGCAAGGACTCTCTGCTGAGCGTTCATAGAGTGAACACCCGTCAGTTTTCGGTGGCTATTAAACTATCTTAAAACGGGGTTGTAATGCTCTTTCTGTTAGCTATACTACCTAGTAATTATTGTCAGTGATTTTTCGGAGTAATTCAAGTGATTTTCGAGTTTAATTAAACATCGTATTCAGCATAAAAACGCGAGATAACTTGTGCCTCTTTGTTCCGAACTGCTGATTTCTTGCCGTGATCAGAAAGAATTCCTGGTTATTATCGAACCTTAAGTCAATTGGTAGAGAATTTTATACAAGCAAATTCACGTTTTAATTGCGATTCGCAGAGTTTCCATCAAGCGAATTCAGAACATCGACATAGGTGTCAAAAGGTCTTGCAGTGTTGGAGCAATAACATCCATCGGCCCAATAATCTCTGATGAGAAGTCCCAGTCGTTTTCCTCAGTTTTTCCGCTCTTATTTAAGTCGGAAATCTGTGTCAGGCACTCACAATTGATCACACTTAGAAAACATTTTCACAGGGTCATCAGGTAACTTAATACCGGAAGACTGGTGAGTCTAAACAAATCTTTTCTCTGAATCAGCAGAATTTTCATGCCGAAATCTACCATCTGAAGTTTTAATAACCTGAACTTTCAAAATCACGTAATTAAATTTGAGCTTAAACAATGTCAGAGAGTTGCTGCCAGCATAACTATATATTTCCTGTTTAATCTCTTAGATTTTGTCAATTTTTGTAAATTTAAACACACAGTTTTTATTTCTTTTAAGTTGTAATTAGCAAATTTTGTCTGTCAAAGATCTAACCTATACATTTTATACTTTTATACTTTATTGACTGAAATTACACAATACGTCTATACAGTAATTCTATTTTGACTTGTGTTGTATATAGTGATATAATTTAAACAGTTTATTCTAAAAATACTTGACACTGCATTACCCAAATATGACACTTCGAATTTTGACAACCTATTTTAAATAAAGTTTTTATACCATTTTTTCTTCCATCTTACATTTCCAATCACTGCCTTCATTTACTACTAATCTTTACATATCCATCATTACTTTCCCATCATCATTCTTCATTTACTTTCCACGTTTATACCAAATTTATAAAATTTTATACAAAACCGAACCGCTTCATTTTCTTAGATTTCATAATTAATGTAGAAATTTCACGTATATTAAATAGATTTTTTTTCTCTCTTTTCTTTTTTTGGAACCCCACTCAAGGAACTGGCCAGTTAATTCACTAGAAAACCTAGCAATTGATTGACAAACGTAAAGTAACTTACCTAATCGTTTGTGTTTGTTTTTGAGAGATCCCTTAGTAATTAACAGTAACATTTTAATAATATACAACTATCTTTATCTTATTGTTTTGTATGTGTATGTACATTAATAATTTCTTGTTCTTGAAATTCTTGCTGTTTATTTGATTTCTATTTGTGTGCAATCCATGTTTATTTGAGATTTATCAATCATTTTATTTCATTGTATTCGCTATTCCAAATTTAATATATAAGAATAAATAATTTGTTACATTAACATATCTGTGTAATTGAAGAGAAATTCCTCCCTAGTATCTACTTTCCTTTTGACTTTGGCACAAACAATTTATTCTTACTAACTATTATCTAGATATCTAAATTTTTATGTAACTTGGCACTAGTCTGGAGAGCTTACAAATATAGGACTCTAGGCATTGCCAAGCAAGCAAAGGAAGAGAACGTGAGTATCAAACTACATCCAGATCTGTCAACCTCCTAGAAAGTGCTGCCAATCTTAATAAATTTGACAATCTGATAGATAGCTACTTTAGGGTAGGGTGTTATAGGCAATTGTGACCTCACCATTGAGCAGATCTATATCCACCTGAAGTCAATCACAATATACCACGGTTCTTGTACTTAAAGCTTCTATCTTTGAAGGAGGTAACAATTTTTCTAATAAATATTAAGGTTAAAGCGGCTTTAATAATTAAATATGTAAATAAATAAGTAGCAAAATGTCTTTCGGGACACATTGTACCTAGTAAACGAGATCCAGGGAATAGATTATAGCCAAAAATATAAGAACATATCTCATCACTACCGGCACTTCAATCCAATATCCGACGGGGTGGGTTTTTGCTAACTCCAGAATCAATATCATACCAAGACTGTTATTAGAACACCGGCATGGCTGGGAAATTTAATATTTTTCAAGTTTCTCTATTACATTTGGTATTTTGATACAAAAGCTGATGCTGCAAGCACACAGTTACGAATCGGAAATAAGAACATAGAAAATATTTATTTATCTGGTAGAGAAATAACATACCTTACTAATTACAGTGTTAGATAGCCAAATGGAATAAATTTAATATCTCAATTATTGTGCATATATATATAAAAATGGTCGGGACGCAGCAAGAGCCAAGGGCGTAGATAAGGGAGGGGTAATGGGGGTAATTACCCCCCCTAAGATCGAAGGAGAAAAATTATCGATTTTTTTTATTAAAAAATGAAAAAATCTCGTTTTAAGTAAAACTCTTAAATGTTTTTGTGAATATGCTTCTTGGATCTGCATTTTAGAACATTTTTTTTAACTTTTAAAAGGAAATATGCTGAGAAATCAGTTCGTTGTCTTTTATATGTGCTAGAAGAA
Source organism: Tillus elongatus (assembly GCA_964006375.1). Taxonomy (NCBI): domain Eukaryota; kingdom Metazoa; phylum Arthropoda; class Insecta; order Coleoptera; family Cleridae; genus Tillus; species Tillus elongatus. Next base: position 62,203,788 of record OZ023263.1, on the reverse strand, counting down.
AGAAGTATGAGCACAGATAGATGCTTCACGATATTGTATGAAGAAATTGACAAACTGCGCAATGACTTAAATATTCCCATAAGGTCTCCTTGCATAAAAAATATAGACAGAGACGTCTTACTAACATTTCAACCATACTAACGTTCACAGGGAAACCCCCAGAGATTTTATGACACCGGTATTTTCATTTCTCTATTAAAGAACATCATGGAAGATCTCAGGTTTCACTTTAATTCTAAAACATGAAAATGTATCAAAATATTTGCTGGAATAGGAAAATAATAAGTGTCTAGATTTTTTACGAATAACGTAACGTGTTGAAGTTGTTGAAACTCTTAAATTATCTGTTGAAGAAGTATTTCGTGATATAAGTACATCTCGCACTGAGATTTTTTGCAGGTTTGCGTGGCAGTGTGGAATCTGCAGAAAAGTGTTTTTCTGCGTTAAGAACGTTTAAAATTTGGTTCAGCTTAACAATGGGACAATGCACAATAAACCAAAGGTTGCAGTAATATCGGAGCGGCGAGGCCGCGGACGAGCCCTGAGGGGAAAACAAAACAAAACAAAAAACAATGAGACAACAGAGGTTAGATGGACTAGCCTTCATGCATGAGGATCAGAGCATTCGTACAAATAACGAAAACGTTTTGGAGCCATTTGCGAAACAAAACAAAAACAGAATCTGGGCATTACTCTGACTTCGAGTTTGATTTTTTAATTGTTTTTAGTAAATTTTAGTAGGAAAAATTCACACGATAACTCAAAATTTTTATGAAATTTGGCAGATACCTTCCTTTTGTAAGTGGATTGGATAAGTTCGTAATCCAGAAAAATTGGATCACGTTTTCCGAGAAAATTTTGGGTTTTCTTTCGAACACTTTTTATTTCCGAAAGTAACAGACCTATATGGTAACCAAATTTGTAATGTAGGTTTATGTTATAAGAAATAATTATATACAAAACAGATCTATATGTTACAAGAAAAAAAGTTATAAGCATTTAATAAAAAATGTTTGGTGCAGATCATTTCCATGAAAATTCACTACCATAACACACCTGCTGCGTTCAGACATTTGTTTTCTAATGTGGGAAATACTTAATTTTGTTTTCTTTTTTTATTAATATTTTCGCAATATATTGTTCAATTATTTTAATTCAATGCATTTTTTAGCCTTTGTATTTGTAATTTTGTTTACCTTTGTATTTTTGGAATACCCTCCCCAAGATAAAAACCTATCTACGCCCTTGGCAAGAGCGTTATTGTAGTGAATTTTCATAGTGATTAAACCTTATATTAAAAGTTAGAAAACATTACTTCATTTAATTAGGAACGGTAAAAAATAAGGTAAATAAGGGCAAGCAAAAACATGACTGTTTAGGGAGCGGGGCATAATTAGGGAATAACTTTTAGAACTAGGATAATTTTTACATGGTAACGATGTAATAAAAATTTAATAAACAAAATAAAATTCAACAATTCTTACAACTAATTTAATTAAATGAATTCAAAACCGACAAAATCTCCACTTATATCTACATAATTAAAATCAAACGTCTCGCGTCTTTACATTTTAAGAATCTAATCAAAAATCTCTACTGATCCCTACATAATTAAAATAACAAAATCTCGTTAGTGTTTACCAACACCACTACTTATAACCTTGCTTGGTCTACATAATCCACAAATTGCAAACCTCATCAGTCAGCATTCCTTATACTGTACTCTGCAATTCCAACTTGTTTATTATATTCATTCATTGTAATATATATATATATATATATATATATATATATATATATATATATATATATATATATATATATATATATATATATATATATATATATGGTCCTCCGGGAGGTCCCACGATCGATTGCGGGAACACTGTCAATAGGAAAAACCTGAAAATTGGACATTACACTAAAGTCGTTGGGGGACATAGGTTAAAAATATTTACAAGATGAAGGCACTTCCGGTTATACCGGAAGTAGATGTCAATTCGCTTATTTTAAATGGAACACCATATATTTTATTGCAGTTTCAGATGCTACAATAAATTCTGAACACTTTTTATAAATAATGTTTTATACCTATCATCAACTGCCCAGAAGATATTTAGACTTTAAGATAAAATTTGACATTTACGGCCAGTCATATAGATACCGATGTTTTTATAATAAGAACATATTTCGTTATGATTTTTAGAATTATTTTCAAAGATATTTCACTCCATCTATTTCCACATCGTGACTAATGATAGAGTATACAGAGTGTCCAAAAAAAAATCTTGAAATTTGCAATGAGAAATTGCAAAAATCTCGCGATTTTCAAATTGGAACCCCCTTTTTTATAACACTATCGTGATACTCAAAAAATCACTAACACTTTGTATGTAATTGCCTATACCTAAATTAAACGGTTTTCATTTTATTTTGAAAAAACTCATTTCAAAGCCAGATATTTTGATAAATTTCTTACCATAAGCGTTAGACATGGAAAATAAATTGTTGAATGTGTTTCTATCGAAACTCTGACAGTTTGTTGATTAACTAGCTAATAACGGCATGGTTAAATTACACACACGAAGATTAGTTAAATTTTATTTACTATTTATGGACAATGTAATAAAGTAATTTCACGAACGTGTGATACATTTGGTGATATATATCCAGGTAAACAGAAACCGTCACATGAAACCATCAAACGAATAGTAGACAATTTCAAAAACTGCGGATCTGTCAAGAAAAAGGTGCATAGGGCTAAACCCGTTGTTAACAACGAACAAATTGAGACAGCAATTTTTAGGTATTTTGCCATATAACCTTATATAAAACCATCAAACAGATAATACAAAAAAATAAAAAAATTCACACACAACATGGACTGAATAAAATGAAACAAAAATTAACGTCCTATGTGTTCAAATTGACGACCTCTGGCGTCAAGACATTTTTCACACCTACGTGTCAATCCCTCATGTGTGGCCCTTCTTATTGAATCCGGATCCAATTCACGAAATGATTCGCGAACCCGCTGCATGCAATCTTCTTTAGTAGAAACTGCAGTGTTGTAGATTTTATTTTTTATAGTACCCCATATAAAAAAATCGAGAACAGATAAGTCAGGCGATCGAGGCGGCCAGAGGTGTGGCCCATTGTTGGCAATCCATTGGTCAGCAAATAGAGATTGTAAAATATTGTTAACCAGGTGACCATTATGAGGAGGGGCCCCATCATGTTGGTAAAATATTTGCCTATATTCATTCAAAGGAAGGTTGTCCAAATAAGATACTGCCAAATTTTGCAAAATTTCCAAATAACGCTCACCTACAAATAAATAAATAATAATAAACAACGTATTTTATGAATTTCGGATTAATTCTCACCATTCAAATTATCGTCGTATATTTCTAGGGCAACGACGCCGTCATTCCTTATAGCACAATAAACATTAAACTGCCAGCTTTCCTGAAAATGTCCTTCCCTAGAAGGATGAACATTTGTGTCACTCCAATAGTGAGAATTTCTACGATTGAAAAGTCCATTTTTTGAAAATTTTGCTTCATCTGTCCATATGATGTTATCTAAAAACTGCTCGTTTTCTTGGAATCGCATTAAAATAAATTCACAGAACTCCACCCTTCTGGAAAAATCAGTTTCCTTCAAATGTTGCACAACTGAAAAAGCATAAGGATGGAACTTATGTTTACGTAAAATTCGCAGAACGGAGGTTTTGGACAATCCTGACTCCAGTGCTACTTGCCTCGTTGACTTTGTAGGGTATGCGGCAAAATATCCCAAAATTGCTGTCTCAATTTGTTCATTGTTAACAACGGGTTTAGCCCTATGCACATTTTTCTTGACAGATCCGCAGTTTTTGAAATTGTCTACTATTCGTTTGAGGGTTTTACGTGACGGTCTCTGTTTATATGGATATCTATCAGCAAATGTATCACACGTTCGCGAAACTACTTTATTACATTCTCCATAAATAGTAAATAAATTACAATAATCTTCGTGTGTGTAATTTAACCGTGCCATTTATAGCTAGTTAATCAACAAACTGTCAAAGTTTCCATAGAAACACACTCGGTAATTTATTTTCCATGTCTAACGCTTATGGTAAGAAATTTATCAAAATATCTGGCTTTGAAATGAGTTTTTTCAAAATAAAATGAAAACCGTTTGATATGGGTATAGGTAATTACATACAAAGTGTCAGTGATTTTTTGAGTTTAACACGATAGTGTTATAAAAAAAGGGGGTTCCAATTTGAAAATCGCGAGATTTTCGCAATTTCTCATTGCAAATTTCAAGAATTTTTTTGGACACTCTGTATACTCTATCATTAGTCACGATGTGAAAATAGATGGAGTGAAATATCTTTGAAAATAATTCTAAAAATCATAACGAAATATGTTCTTATTATAAAAATATCGGTATCTATATGACTGGCCGTAAATGTCAAATTTTATCTTAAAGTCTAAATATCTTCTGGGCAGTTGATGATAGGTATAGAACATTATTTATAAAAAGTGTTCAGAATTTATTGTAGCATCTGAAATTGCAATAAAATATAGGCTGTTCCATTTAAAATAAGCGAATTGACATCTACTTCCGGTATAACCGATAGTGCCTCCATCTTGTAAATATTTTTAACCTGTGTCCCCCAACGACTTTAGTGTAATGTCCAATTTTCAGGTTTTTCCTATTGATAGTTTTCCCGCAATCGATCGCGGGACCTCCCGGGGGACCACCCTGTATATATATATATATATATATATATATATATATATATATATATATATATATATATATATATATATATATATGTAATATTATTTCAATGCCAATGTTTATGATATCTATGTGACCTACTTCTACATGAAATATTACATTAATTGTTGTAGCGACTTTTCCTATAACTAATTTTTAATTATAATTTGAATGATATAAAAAATATATTTTCAAGCGTGTTATACAATGTAGATTTACTCTGTGCTAATGACAGTAGTCAGTGAGTAGAGACACATGACAGATGGTCGAATGTCAATGTGAAAATGTATTAATTATTGTAAATGTACCAATTAATATTTGTTATAAGGTTTTGTCCATTATTGTCTTCCTGTTTATTAAATGTATTACTAAACACACGTGAGTCATTATATAAATAAGTATACAAGAACCCTAAATATAACATGGTGTCAGGTGTGATTCAAAAGTGAGGTTGCCATATAGGTAACGGTAACTGGGCAAAAAAAGTCAATATTCTGAAACAATTCCAATTAGAATAATGGAGGATAAAGTCGGTCAAGAAGGGCCAGGTGAAGTACAGCATAATAGTAATCGAGTTTCCCAATCAACTGGCATTGGAGGAAGAGTTTTACCACTTGTATTAGAGGGTAACTTGAGTCAAAAATGGAAAACGTGGTTTAGAAGTTTTAAACTGTTTTTGGTTGCTGGAAATTATTCAAATGAGTCAAATGAACGTAAAGTAGCGTTATTATTGCACTATATTGGTGAATCTGCAATGGAAATTTTTAATTCTTTTAACGTCGAACCTGAAGAAATTACTTTTGAAGATCTTATTGCTAAATTCTAGAAGCATTTCAGTCCACAAAAGAATATCACAATGGAAAGACATCGATTCCTCACAAGAATTCAAGGTCCAGCTGAAACAATAGATGACTTTGTCACAGCTTTAATTAACTTGAGCTTGTCATGTGAGTTTGGTGAACTATATTGTTAAAGACATTTTAATCTGTGGCCTTACCAGAACAAATAAAGTGATTAAGGAAAGACTACTTCAAGAAGATCAACTCACTCTCGAAAAGGCAGTACGTATTTGTAAGTCTATAGAACTAACGCAATATAGGGCTCAAGAACTGAACAAGGAAGAATTCGTGAATGTAGTACAAGGTGAACAAATTCGTCATATAAGAAGCTCGAAATCATCAAAAAGGTCAGTTTATAGTCGAGATCAACGTCGAAATAGATCAGGTAAATTCATTCCTAATAATAATGATAATAATAAAGAAATTTGTAGCAGATGTGGTCAGATCCATAAATTTAAATGTCCAGCTTTTGGTATAAAGTGTAATAGATGTCATAAAATGAACAATTATGCTAGATTTTGTAAGTCTAATTTGATAAATGTCAGTTCAGTCACTCTTGAAACTGGTAATAATGATAATAGTGGTGAGAACGATGAATATTTTATTTCTAGAATAGGTTGTAATTTTCAAACAGACAAAGATTGGTTTATAAACATTTAAATAAATAATGTGTCTCTTAGATGTCAGTTGGATACTGGTGCACAAGCCAATATTATGCCTTATGAGCAATTTATAAAGTGTAACCTCAGTTATAATGTGATAAAGCCATGTTCCTTTAAACTTTCGTCAGTGGCTGGTACAAGTATTTCCTATTTAGGTATGTGTAAGTTGAAATGTCTTGTAAATGATAGTCTTTGTGAAATAGAATTTATAGTTGTAAATATAACATGTAATACGATCCTTGGTCTTGCTGCATGTCAGGAACTTGACTTGATAAAAAGAATACAGTCAATTAGAGCAACTACAAGTACAAATTCACTACTCATAAAATATGAATTAATTTTTAAGGGTCTAGGTTGCATTCCCCAGGTGTGTAAACTATCAGTAGATGAAAGTGTTCGTCCAGTTATAGATCCACCTCGGAAAATACCTTTCAAGCTTCATGAACCATTGAAAGCGGAATTGGCTAGAATGGAAAGAGATGAGGTTATTGTCAAAGTAAGTGAACCTACAAGGTGGGTAAGTTCAATAGTCATTGTCAAGAAAAAGAATGGAAGCCTTCGAGTGTGTTTAGATCCCCGAAATTTAAATAGAGCCATTCAAAGGTCACATTATCAACTTCCAACAATAGACAGTATACGTTCTAGTTTAGCAGGGTCATGTATTTTTTCCACATTAGATGCAAATTCCGGATTTTGGGCTATACCGTTGGATGAAGAGAGCTCGAAGCTTCTCACTTTCAATACACCCTTCGGCAGGTATAGATTCAAACGCTTAGCTTTTGGGATAAATTGTGCTCCTGAAATTTTTCACCGTGTCATGACAGAATTTTTTGGTGATATAGAAGGAGTTGGAATATACTTAGATGATTTAATAGTCCATGGTCTAAATCAGTCTATACATGATTTTAGACTCGAACAAGTGCTTCGCAGGGCAAAAGAGCTCAACATAAAATTCAATTTGTCGAAATGTAAATTTAGTTCACATGAAGTCACTTATATGGGACATATATTTTCTAAAGATGGTATGTCTCCAGATTATAAGAAAGTTAAGGCAATTTGTGAAATGAAAACTCCTTCAGATAAAAAGGTTTTACAAAGATTTCTTGGAATGGTCAATTACCTTGCGTCATATATTCCTAATTTGTCAAGGGAATCAGAACCTTTAAGAATGCTTCTAAGAAAAAATTCTTTATGTCAGTGGAATAGTTCACATGATGCTGTGTTTGACAAATTAAAAAAACTTGTTACAAAAGCAACAGTCTTGTCACATTTTAGGGTAGATAAACCTATAGTATTGTCTGTCGATGCCTCTATGTCAGCCATAGGTGCAGTGATTCTACAGTCTGGCAAACCTATAGCTTATGCATCCAAGTCACTAACCCCTTGTCAGCAACAATATGCACAAATTGAAAAAGAATTGTATGCAATTGTGTTTGGTTGCACTAGATTTCAACAATATATATATATATATATATATATATATATATATATATATATATATATATATATATATATATATATATATATATATACATTATATATACATATATCTGGCCATATATATATATATATATATATATATATATATATATATATATATATATATATATATATATATATAGACAGAGAATATTAATAGAAACTGATCATTCTCCACTTGTCACTATTTTAAAAAAAACTTTAGCTGATGTCCCTTGTAGATTGCAGATTATGCTTTTACAGTTACAGTCATGTGATCTTGAAGTAATATATAAGCCAGGTCGTCTTATGTACATAGCTGATACACTATCAAGTGCAGCATTACCTGAGACTGAAACAAGTCTAGACGAAGAACTAGAGGTTCATGTCAATTTATTAAGCAAAAATTTAGCAATATCTCCCAAATGTCTTGAAAAAATTGAAAAATATTCTGAATCTGATGAAGCCTTAACACTATTGAGAAAATATTACAAGTCGGGATGGCCTAAAAATAAACAACAGGTAGAGCAACTTGCTAAACCTTACTTGAGTTTTCACGAAGAGATTCATGTCATAGATAACATTGTTTTTAAGAGCACTAGTGTTATTATTCCTAGTAAATTACGTCACGAAATGTTGCAGACTATTCATGAAGGTCACATGGGCATTGAACGTATGAAAAATCATGTCAGAGGTATAATTTTTTGGCCCAACATATCAGTCGATATCAAAAACATTTCTGAACAGTGTCATGTTTGTACAAAATTCCAACGAAAAAATATAAAAGAACCATTGATACCCTATTCACAACCATATTTTCCTTGGCAAACAGTGGCAGCTGATTTTTTAGAATTTGGTAATAAAAAGTATATAGTCTTAATAGACTATTATTCAAAGTATATCGAAATTGCACTATTATCGTCTAATGATGCAAATACTGTCATACCACATATTAAAGCAATTTTTGCACGTCATGGCATACCATGTACCTTGATAACAGATAACGGCCCACCATTTAATTCATCTAAATTCAAAGAATTCATAGATTCGTGGAATATAGATCACATCACAAGTAGTCCTCACTATCCAAAGTCGAATGGACTAGCAGAAAGTGCAGTCAAAATTGTTAAGAACATTCTTAACAAATGTAAAGAATCAGGAAGTGATCCATATATAGCACTACTTCAGCAGAGAACAACTGCGAAAGAAAATACAGCTTCACCAGCACAACTTTTGTTCTCAAGGAATTTAAGAACGAAAATTCCAACAATAGTTCAACATATTAAGCCTAAAGTCGTTAAATTTGATGAACATAGAAAAGCAGTCAAGTTCAAAACGTCACAATATAAGTACTATTATGATCAACATTCAAAGCCTCTTTCAGAACTACACATAGGAGATGAAGTATATTTTAAATTAAATCCTGATAGTCACTGGCAGCCAGGAGTTGTTACGAAACTTGTGGATACTCCTAGATCATACATAATTAAAGCTCCGTCAGGTACTGAATATAGACGTAATAGAGTTCATATATAAGACTAAATGCATTCTCGCAACAATTAGAACCGTAGACCGGTTTCGCTCTCATTAGAGCTCTTCAGTACGGCATACTAATTGTAGCAAAAATGCACCAAAAATAACACGGCTATCGTAAAGCCAGTCTTAAAACACTAAGTGAGTGGCGGTGCATTTTTGCTACAATTTGCCACTCACTTAGTGTTTTAAGACTGGCTTTACGATAGCCGTGTTATTTTTGGTGCATTTTTGCTACAATTAGAGTTCATATACTGAAGTCATCAGCTTCCATATTAAAGAGAAAATTCGATAGTGATCAACTTTCACCACAGTTGAGTTATAATCTTCCAACAGATATAGGTTCGTCAAATCTCATTGATAATGAGAATACTAATAACTCAGAAATGAGTTCACAGTCACAGTCAGGTTCCGCAGGCAGTATACCAAGCGATCCAACTAGTTATTATTGTACTAAATCAGGGAGAATTGTCAAACCTCCCAGGAGATTTTTTTTTAAATTAAATTAAGATATTACTTAGTGAACTAAAAAAAAAAAGAAGCGTGTTATACAATGTAGATTTACTCTGTGCTAATGACAGTAGTCAGTGAGTAGAGACACATGAGAGATGGTCGAATGTCAATGTGAAAATGTATTAATTATTGTAAATGTACCAATTAATATTTGTTATAAGGTTTTGTCCATTATTGTCTTCCTGTTTATTAAATGTATTACTAAACACACGTGAGTCATTATATAAATAAGTAAATAAGTATACAAGAACCCTAAATATAACAAAGCCTAAGAATGCCCTCCTGCATAGCTTCCTGTTCCCTGAACAATGACCTCTAACGTAAATATTTATACAGTAACTTGGATACAAAACTCAACAAAACAGGATATATATTCAACAAAAAATACACTAGTAAGCTGAACATAAAAAGATTTCTGTGTTTCTTGCATTGATGGTGATTGTGTTCATGCAGAAGGGGAAGAAGAACCCCCAGGATGAAGAGGGTTTCTGCCCCTCACCCAAAAACACGGGGATTCTCCTTCCCCTTGTCCATGCGTAAAACTACCTTCAAAGCATAAAGCACAAGAAAAAATTCTTGGGAGCAACCCCCAAGAAAGTTACTGGACCTGAGAGAATATGGGTGTTGTTCGGGGCAGACAGGGTTTAAAGGAAATATTGCTGCAAAATGTGAAAAACTCATCTTTTCAAAGTTCGACTAAATGTTTTTTTAGCATTTTCCGCTCAGATTTCCTCCCCGTCCAGCAACCCAATTAATTCTTGGTACCTTAAGTTTCTTAGGGGTTATTTGCACCAAATTTGCTTTGTGGCTTGTGCATCCAAGGGGGTTCTCAGCATGGTTCTGAAAAAAAAAACCTCCTTGCAGTAAACTCTAAATTTACGGAAATTACATTCCACATTGTCGACTATAATGTCTTTTCCAGATAATATCGAATACAGCACTAAAGTAAATAAATTCACTTGCGGTTTCGCTCCTTTTTTATTTTTATATTACATATATAAGCACAAGATAAGTAAGTATAATAAAGGGGCCCCCTCAATTAACATAAAATTAAAAGTAGAGAAGGCATTTAGGTCGTGTCTGTGTGCACACAAAAATTAGTAAAATAAATTATAAAATCTAATAAAAAACAACAGTTTTACGATATTATTTTATTCTAGTATTCTAGGTTCGGGATTTAAAATTATCATATTATTATTTATCGCCAAAGCTTAAAAGACGTTTGAAAGGTAAACGGGTCAAGATACATTTTTTAGGAGTTTAGAATTGTTTTGTGAATGTTCTGCCAAATATCTAAATCTTGAAAATATGTTGCATATATAAAACTTGGTTTAAAAAAAATTATTGCGTCTGCTTTTTTAGCTATCTTCAAATTCCTCTTTGTTTTATCAACTACGTTACTTAGTTTGTGTAAAAATAAATCAACCTCAATATTTGTCGAGTTCGAAGTAAAAAGTTTAAACTGAGTAACCTTTCTACAAACCAGTCCCTCTTTTAACGCAGACCTATATCTTGATAAATTTCTGAAGTATTTAAGTATTTCGTAGTACGCTTCAATGTAATATCTTTATTTTAGTTTGAAAGTCTAATAAAACAGTTGAGTACCTAAAAAAATGTTATATACTCATATCACCATAACTGTTATGCCGCGTAAAATATGAAGAAAAGTTATAAATATCTTACAGAACAATCAAGAGTACATTAAAATAAAATCCGATGTAAAATCTGAGTTTAAGTATAGCGTTAAACTTGAGATGTTGCACGTGTTTATAGTAGGGCGTTCAATTTTATTACAAACAAAACTTTGAAGGTACATATTTTATAAGTGCTAATTCAAGAAGTTTTTTAAAACAGTCGAGCATTTACCTGGTGTTTACCCTTATTGACTCGTTCCGATTTTACGTACAAAGGCTTTAGAGCAGGTCTTTGATGTGTAACTAATTAAACACAGTTTGGCACAACCTAATTCAACATTTACACCAGCGATTCTCAAACTGTGGGGCGTACCCCTTAGGAGGGCATGATAAAGAAATAGAGGGCGCGAGAAATTGAGAAAAAATGGGAAAAATATATTCTTAGAAAAATCATTTAATTTACTGAAAGAAAAGCAATTGGATACACTTAGATATTATTTTATCGGTACTGCACAATGTGTTTGATAATAAACCTAACAATATTAAATTAGAAACAAGATTATTAATTATTCACTCCCTAGTGCCTCTCTTGCAGAACAAAGTTTTTCGAAAGAATGTTTAGTATTAGAAATTGACACTTTAAGCTCTATTTCTATATTTGGCTGATATCTATATTTAGTCTTCAAAGCAGCCACCGCAGAAAATCCGGTTCCGCAAAGGTAGGATGTCGGAAATGGCAATCGCATACAAAATGCTGCTCTTGTTTTTAGTACAGAACACTCATCATTTAACGCTGCCCAAAATTCAAAGAGTGATTTATTACTAAATTGTCTTTTGGTTTCGCCACTTTTTTTTATTATTTATTTCAACAAAACACCACTAGGGCTCACAGCCTAAATACTATCGTACCGTAGGTGTCGACAAGGAGGAAAGAGACAACTTGTTAATTATGGACTTGAAGGTTTGGAGGTTCGGAGGAGAAGAAAACACATGTGCCGGCAAGGAACTCCACAACATGGAAGCCCTCGCGACAAAAGAGCGCGCATAACAAGACTTTTTATGTCTGGTGACGTGGACAGTAAAAGGGTGCATTCGCTCTGTTCCCCTGGTAGATCTGTTGGGGGCAGCAGGTGGAGGAACTATGGAAGAATGCTCCTCTGAGCAGAGCCCGTGCAGAAATCTATTAAAGAGAGAGAGGTCACCAACGGCACGCAGGCGGGCAAGGGATTGCAGCATTTGAGTGAAAGTAGGGTCACCGATGAGACATATAGCTCTCTCCTGAATGGAGTCCAGGATAGCGAGTGTAGAAGAGGCAGCGGCAGTTTCACCACATATGTGGGACCAGTATTCGAGGTTTAGTCTTATTTGTGAAGTATATAAGGTATAGAGGTTAGTTGGTGAAAAGTATTTGCGAGCAGGGAAGAGGAAACCTAATTTCTTAGCAGCGGGTTCTGTAATTGATGTGACATGTTGGTGCCAATTGAGATTTCAGTCCACAGTAATGCCAACAAGTGCAAAAGACTTTTTACTTTGATTAACTGGGTTGTTCATTGTGCTGGGTCTAGGGCTGGTGTATCTCTTATGAGATAGAAACCAAGATTGATATTTGGTGGAGTTGAATTGTACAAGATTTCTACTTCCCCAGTCTGATGTCTTTTAGAGATCCACAGAGACGGAACCCTCCATGAATCTGCGATCGTCATCTAATTGGGCTAAAGACACAGGCTTAGAATATTGTATATTTAAGTGGAGGGTGCTGTCATCCGCGTAACTGTGAACTGGGTTGGATGGGCTAGAGAGGAGGTCATTGATGTGGAGAAGAAACGCAGTAGAGGCTATAGCTGAACCTTGAGGGACTTCTGTATTAATGGGATACAGTTTAGAGGAATGACCATCCACGACAACAAAAATGCTCCGGTTGGAGAGGAAATTTGCTATCCAGGTACAGAGTTTTGGCGGTAGGCCATAGCCCGGATGTTTATTAGGCAGCGCTGCGTGCCAGAACTGGTCGAATGCTTTGGATATGGCTAGAGCGACAATCTGGGATTAACCGTGTAGTTCCATAGACTTGCTCCAAGAATGGTTGACAAAGGAAAGGAGTTCGGCAGTTGATCTGCGCTAACGAAATCCATACTGCCTGTCGTGGATTAGATTGTGTTTTTCAAGAAATTTTAGTAATTTGGTATTTATATATTTTTCCATCACTTTAGATACGACTGAAAGATAAAAATAGGCCTGTAGTTGCTAGGAAGCGCTTTGTATCCTTTCTTGAGGACGGGTTGTACTCGAGCAGTTTTCCAGCTACTAGGGAATATGCCTCTCTTGTAAGAGGTCTGAAACAGACGAGTCAGGACAGTAGCAAATTCTGGTGCGCATTCTTTGAGAACAGCGGCTTCCCTGGTATTAAGAGAAGAGAGCATCTTTCGTACCTTTTTAGTTTTGAAAACAATATCCATCATTTTATGCGCGGCATTGGGGACTGTTGGTGGTTTAACTGTTGGAGGTGGGTTAGGAGTCAAATTGCCGGCGAACAACGAGATAAAAAGTTCAGCCTTGCCCGGGGCGGTAGAAACAATTTCATCCCCTAAAACAAGACGTGGGAACGTGCTCTTGCAGAAATTAGTTCCAATAGATTTGGCAAGAGTCCAGAAGGGTTTGCTGCCGTTGGAGCTTGAGAGGACTTTGTTTTGGATGTCGTTATTCAACGAGTTTTTTGCCTCAGAAAGAATGCGGACATAGCGGTTTCTTGCGTCGTTAAATGCTTGACGGCTTTCTTGGCTAGAATTTTGTAGAAGCGTTTTGTGAGCTTTGACCTTTTCAAGTCTGATCTTGTCACATGATTTAGGGAACCAGGGATCTTGAGTGGATTAATAGGTTTCCTGTGTACGTGGAATAAATCATTCCATGTCAGCTTGGATGATTTTGGTGACGATTTGTGAGATATCAGAGGTGTCAGGATGACAGAAGCACACAGACGCCCATGGAAATGGGGAAAAGTAATCCCGCATTTCGTCCCAGTTCGCGGAATTGTGGTGCCAACGATACGTAGGTGTGATGACTGTGTGGCCTCGGGTTGCATTCCGCGGGAAGCGGTGACCATTCCGTGGTCTGAGCGACCAAGGGGGGTGGTGACTGATGTCTTATAGCAATCAGGTTTTGTAATAACAAGGAGATCCAAGGGATTTGAGCTGTGTGTTGGGATGCGAGGAAAGTAAGTAGATTGCTGAACCATATTGGCTAAATAATTGCTGACTGCGAAGGCCTTCGCTGCTCTCCCTCGTGGATCGGTTTTTGAAGATCGTAGACGTGAAGCTTATAAATATTTCTTCTTCGGTAGTTGAGAGATCTTTGGAAGTGTTTTGAATTATGTCCGTAACCCACTCCAAACTTGCTATCAAGTTGTGTCAGCAAAAAAAATCTTTTTATAATTCTTTCCCAGCATGGTTAAATGAATTTCAATGGTTACAAGAACAACTTTCCCATGTTGTTCCTCAGCGTTGTAAGTGTTAAAGCATTCATCCTCATTTGCAAACATCTTTGGGCTTTTTGGCTATACATTTTTGCTCCAGAATTCAATTTTTCTACAAAACGCATTAGCTTTATCACTCGTATCCAACATATGTGTGTTTTTTTTCTTTGATTTGAAGAT
This sequence comes from Tillus elongatus, assembly GCA_964006375.1. Classification (NCBI taxonomy): domain Eukaryota; kingdom Metazoa; phylum Arthropoda; class Insecta; order Coleoptera; family Cleridae; genus Tillus; species Tillus elongatus. The sequence goes on along the minus strand of OZ023263.1, from coordinate 62,188,724 downwards.
TCAAGGTATTTAGTTCCTTAAATACGTCGACCAAGTAGCTTAGTTTAATCACAGGTAAATAATCTCAAAACTTTTCGGCTTCCAGTCGATTTTCCTGTACTAGAAAAATGACGTTTTCACCTGTTATGTTGTTAGGATTTGATAAATGTTGCCTCACCTCGCGGACTCTAATGCGTAACTGATTAAGTGTTCTTCAAACATATTTTGATCACAGCGACAAAAAGCAAACACCAAGAAACATCGCTTATTTGCCTTAAAGAGTTAAGTGGCAAACTTCGAAGGTTTTTATATTTGTTCCAATCGTTGACATCCCTAGATCCCGAAAAATTAAGTAAATCCTCATATCTGTATTTTATGGAAAGTTTAATATGGACTGTCAGATACAAATATGAGTAAATGCAGGGACAGTGTTGTTTTAATACGAGTGTAAGTTGCTTACTTGGAGAAGCAATTTCGGGCATGGTCAGATTCTAGAGAGGTGGTAGGTGTGTGACCTCATCTGGGTTTGATTTATATAAAATGAAATGTTTTAGTGAATATGCGTAGGAAAAACATTGAAGGCGAATTTGAGACTTTTTGGTGAATTTTTAGAAAAACCTTTTGGGCTTGTTTTTATAAACACTTGTAAATTGTTTTAGGATATTTTATAGAAAACTAAAAAATTTTAAGAATTTTTTTTCGAAAAGAACATGTTCTGTACAATTTGTAAACCACTTGAAAAGATGGTTAATCGAAGATCAATTTGGTTTATAGAACACAACAATTATCTCGATCAACATCAATCTGCGTTCCTACCCAATCGCAGCACGTTAGATAATCTTGTGTGTCTTAAATCTGAAATTCTTGATGCCTTCTCAAATCGTCAGCAGCTCGTGGCTGTTTTCTTCGATATTAAACATGCATTCGACTCAGTCTGGAGATATGGAGTTGTACAAAAAATAACTAAATGGGGAATTAAAGTTAAAATATTAATGTTTATAAATAATTTTCTTAGTAAAAGAACTTTTAAAGTAAAAACTAACAATACTTTATCTGATTCATATGATCTAAAAAATGGAGTTCCGCAGGGATCCGTCTTAAATCCAACTCTCTTTAACGTTGCACTCAGTGATATTCTTCAATCAATAAGTAGTCCTATGAAGAGTGCTTTGCTCACGATCTAGTCATCTACTGCAGAGGTAAAAATAGCTTATCAAGATGTAATCTAATCCAAAAGACTATGGATCAATTGGAAAAATGGTTTGATAACAATGGATTGAACTTTTCCGGTTCCAAATCAAAGTTTATGATTTTTTCAAAAAAGAAAAATCATTCAGTTACTCACACTCTCAAGCTACGGGGAATGATTCTACAAGAGGTTACAAAGCATACATTTCTGCGAATAACCTTTGATTCAAAGCTTAACTGGAAGGCTCACATAAATGTACTCAAAGCTGATTGTATTATTAGACTAAACATTTTGAAAACTCTTGGACACTATAACTGGGGTGCTCATGAATCAGTCTTGTTAAGTATTTTCCGACCACTGATAAGTACAAAAATTCACTATTGCTCAGCTATTTATATTTCCGCAAGCCGCAACCACTTGACGTTATTGTAAATCATGCACTTGGAATAGTGACAGGTGCTTTTCGAACAAGTCCAGTGGAAAGCATTTACCGATAATGTAACGAACCCCCAATTAAGTTAAGAAGAGAAGAGTTACTCTTAAAATATGCGGCTAACATATCAGCAAACCCAAATAATCCAGTCTACAAATTCTTGTCACAGACCAACTGCAACAGACTCTATGATTCGAACGTTTCAGCACAGCTACCGTTTTCTTTACATATAAAGAAGCTAAATCATATTTTCAATCCAGATCTGACAAATCATATATGCAATGGTGCTATTTCTCGATGGACCATTGTTTTTCCACCTACTGATACGATTTTTTTATCGCATAAATCGAATGTATTACCAGCTGAATGTGTCAATAGATTATTTCAAGAGATTATCTCTAGATATCGATATGATATAATTCTTTACACTGATGGATCAAAAAGTGAAATTGGTATCGGATGTAGTATCATTTCTGCACTAAAGGAAGAAGCATATCACTTTCCGTCAATATGTAGAGACTATACAGCAGAACTATACGTCATAATGAGAGTAACTAACACATTCTTCAACTCAATAACGCTTTAATATGCACCGATTCTCTTTCGTCGATTATATTACTCACAAACCTTTACCCAAAGGACCATCTTGTAATCCAAGTAGAATAATCTATTCATTGTGCCTTGCAATCTGGCAAATCCATCTATCAGACTTATATTTGTACCATCACACTGTGGCATTACTGGAAATGAAAATGCAGACGAATGTGTCAAGAATGCTGTCTTAATCGATACTGTAATTCCTCTCCGAAGTTTCTGCACAGTAAACAATTTTTTTATAGACAGGAATGGCAAATCCATTGGTCTTTGCTAAGCAACAAACTGCGAGAAATTGACCAACTGTGGCAATCAAGAAACTTCCTGATTTATCTCGCAGGGAAGAAGTGATTATCAGAAGACTCCGAATTGGCCACTCTCTACATACACATGGTTATCTCTTAAATTAACAGAAACGCCCTTATTGTGAGCTCTGTGACCGACCAATTTCAATTTTTCACATTCTATTAGAATGCCCCTTATATGCCTGTCGACGATTTGAAAATTTTGGTGAAAGAAACTTATCTGAAATTTTAGGTCTAAATTTTACGAATGTAAGTTGTTTACTTAGATTTTTAAGACAGTCTAATTTATATAATATTATTTAAGTATATTTATTAGTTCCTCTTTTTATATATAATTTTGTTGTGTAATTATTTAAAGTGTCGTTAGTGTCAATGATCTTAGTTGTTAAGGCACTTAAATTATAAATAAATAAAAAGATAGTTCTGAAACTAAATCTAGTACCAACCTGTGCAAACTGAGGGAGTAACATAATGTAAACGAATTGCGTTTGTCTATAAGCTACACCGAAGCTATGACATTGCCGTGTGAATTGGATGGCTGAATATCAGACGCTAATAAAATTATCATGGGATGATGAACTTAAATTCGCGCGGCTTCATTCGCATGTTACGAAATTACGCTTAATTAACAGAAACATGTCAAATTCGTATCTGGAACGATACGTGCCCAAAGATCAAATACTTGTTTTATACGGATCGTATTAAATATCTATAGACAAGAACATTCAAATCGTACGCCCACTCCTTTAGATGTGTCTTAATGCACTGATAGGGTGAAAGTGAAAACCTTTTAGTTAATAGATACAGAAAAGGCTTTGTGTAGCCAAAATCTAGTTTTGAATGTAACGTTTGTGTATTATGCCTTGACATTCAGCTATGAGGTGTTTACGACTATTAGACTACAAAAATATTTAGGCAAGCGTTAACTAGGGAACATAGAGATAAGTTTCAAGTTGAATACATAGAAACCAGTGACTATGCCTTTATAAAACCTCAACGAAGTTAGAGTCTTAAAAATTTGCTCGTACTAGTTTTCTCGATATTTCGAAAATAATTAAAGGCGTTTTTTTAATAGCTGAGTTTTGAACTCGGCAATTAACATATAGGCAAATGATATATTTTTAGTTTTCAATAAAATCGCAAAGGTAATGCAGAACAAACCGGTGCATAAAGAATTTCATATACAAACTGTTTCAAAAAACTTGCCCCGTCGCTTGCGGTTAAATTCCTCACGTAACAATAGAACTTTTTTTTAAAACAACATAGGTTAAATTTTCTTTGTTCTCATACCTACAGGGCATTAAAAAAATTTTTGTTTGGTTAATTCCAAATTACTCCAAAACGAGTGTAGCAATCCGAGTGAAATTTGGAGAATAAAAGTTATTTAAACTAGTACATATTTTACTGTTAAAAACTGTGAACAGCTTCACCATGGCAGTGCGTATGTACTTTAACTGCAATAATTTAAAAAAAAGAACTGTACGCCACTGTCTTTTGAGTGAATTTTCATTAAGAAAATTCACCAGTTGAGAGGTAACGATGGTAGGACTTTCGAATTTTTTTTTAAATTAACGTGAATTAGGGCCCTAGAACGCAAATATATTGTCCGTTAGATGTATATATATATATATATATATATATATATATATATATATATATATATATATATATATATATATATATATATATATTGTTGGCGCCGCTGTGCGATATATTTCCGTTAATTATGTTTAATTAGTAGTTTTGGCTAGAATAATGTTTTTTAGTGAATTTTCTTAAAAAAAATTCACTAATGAGGAGATCCCGACTTTTGAATTTTGAAAAAATTTCTTCAAATGACCGCGAACTAGGCCCCCTAGAACACATATCCGGGGTCCGTTTCAATTTTTATATGTTTATATATATATATATATATATATATATATATATATATATATATATATATATATATATATATATATATATATATATATATATATATATATATTTATATATATATATATATATTTATATATATATATATATATATATATATATATATATATATATATATATTTATATATATATATATATATATATATATATATATATATATATATATATATATATATATATGTATCACACCGATAACTCAAAAAATAATAGGCCGATTTTCACTAAATTTGGTGGAAAAATTCCTTTTGCAAATGGCTTGGATAAGTTCGTTAGCCAGGAAAATCTGCCCAGGTTTTCCCGGAAAATTTTGTGTTTTCTTTCGAAAAAAAATTATATCTCCGGAATTAACAAAGTAAGGGCAACCAAATTTGGTACTCTAGTTAATATCCTTATAGGTAAGCCACTTACCAAAATTTGGCTACGTAGGTCAAAAGACAAAAAAGTTATAGGCATTTAAAGAAAAATAAATTGGGGTTTTCCTCAAAACGTCAAAGTTGCGATTTAAAACGTCAAAATCGGCAACATTTAGGCAAAGAACTTGAATCTAATACGGGATATGGAAATCAAATGTCTCAAGAAGGATCTTTTACAAACTCTGAAGTCTTAGTTTCAACCGTCATTGACCTTCATTTTACTAAAATGTTTCCAGAAAATTCATTTCAAATAGACCCTTTCTCTGATGCTTGGCAGTAGCCTTAGCCTTAGAGTTTATCGTTTAATGGTATATAATTTTTGTCAAATTTTCGTAAAAAATCAATAAAGCTCAATATATCCGTTATTATACAAGATATGAAGAAAATTTGTATATATTAATTATAGGGTGTCTTGAGCTACATCTTAAAAAAATATTTCTACAATCACAGGATGGCCCATAAGTCGTTGCTGATACAAATTTTCTTCTTTTTTTTAATCAAACACGCCTTATGTTATTGCATTTTTGAATTTTTCAGCGATGCATGTTTGTAATAAAAGAAATTCGGGACGCAGCAAGTGCGTTATGGTAGCGAATTTTCATTAAATGCTTCAAATTTGAATAGCTCAATTTGCTATTAACCTATAAGGTTGACCAAGAAACGAGGTTTTCCGGGAACACTTTAAGTTTACTTTTGGAAATTTTTGTACATTTTCACACAATAAAGTTATTTTTATGAAACATGGCACATTGTTTTTACTATATAGGTTATACTGGTAACCAAAATTGATGCCTGCTTTCTTAAAAAGGAAACACACATATTTGCAATTAAAAACATTTTTATGAAAATTCACTACCATAACGCACTTGCTGCGTCCAGAGTTTTTGATTTATCGAGAGACAGATGGCAACCCCTGTATTGTTTTTAAATTAAACTGAAGTTCAAAATTATCTTATCGTACCTGTGGGCGATAAGCTGCGAAGAACAGTCGTTTTGTAGACGTCTTAAGCAGTTTTACTAGAAATATTACTAACTTTTTTTTTCCTCTCGAAACTGCAGACGTATATATGTGTGTTTTGTTAGTCGACATATTTTTTATTAAGTGAATGGTTAGTGCCTCCAGATTCCTTACATCCTAACTAGTCTATCCCTTTCCTTTCTGGAAGCATTTACCAAGAAGTCAAACCGCAGTTGACCGGTAAGTTTTTCTTTGTTATATCATATCCTCATATTTATAATACATGTATATATGTTTGCTTCATACGGACTCGAGGTATTACATTTGATTTATTTGTAGTCGTTAGTTTTCGCATACAGTCCATTTTTTCGTCAGATCATATGTGTCAATTTAGTTTAGACTGATTTAAACCCAGCGGCCGACACACACACACACACACACACACACACACACACACACACACACACACACACACACACACACATATATATATATATATATATATATATATATATATATATATATATATATATATATATATATATATATATATATATATTTATATATATATATATATATATATATATATATATATATATATATATATATATATATATATATATATATATATATTATTTGTTTGCTGTACGTTTGGGATTTCTTACTGGTTTGCGTGGACTGCAGTTTCGAACCGTCCCGGTTCATCATCAGCACGCTACTGACTGTTATCGCTCCTGTGTGGTCTACATCTGGGATTGTACGTGCCGCCTGCGCCGTGAGCTTCTATTGGTCGGTTTACTGTTCTCTGATTAGTTGTGCCTTCGGACTGTGTCGTGTGTATCGGTCTCCTGTCTTGATCACTGTGGTTTGACAGGAGACCGATACACACGACACAGTCCGAAGGCACAACCAATAAAAGAACAGTAAACCGACCAATAGAAGCTCACGGCGCAGGTGCCACCTACAATCTCAGACGTAGACCACACAGAAGCGATAGCAGTCAGTAGCGTGCTGATGAAGAACCGGGACGGTTCGAAACTGCAGTCCACGCAAACCAATAAGAAATCACAAACGTACAGCAAACAAATAAAGTGTATATTTAAAAGTGATTACAGTGTAGTAGAATATTCCAAAAGATATATATATATATATATATATATATATATATATATATATATATATATATATATATATATATATATATATATATATATATATATATATATATATATATATGTATATATATAGGCTGTCCATTAGCCGTTTCTGGAGTACGGCTCACAATTGAACTCTGAAAATGCACGCACGTGGGTACCAACTTATGAATTAAGTACCGTCAAGACCGCCTTGCACTTGGAGATAAAGAAACTTTTGTATGAGCTTGCTCGAATTTAAATTGTATGTCGGTGGATGCCTTACCCATGGGCGAAGAGCACAAAACGTCGTCTCCAATGAAGGCAGTGTTAAGAACGTAAGTGACGTGGAACAAAGTTCAAGGGTTATCTTCAAAAATGTTAGAAACTTCGGCAATGAACATTTACCCTTATGATCCGTTAATGACAAAAATTCGTTTATGCTTTTATGCTTCAAGGTTCTACAGTATAAAATGAAAATGTCATATCGGCCTGCCAAAATTATTTTAAAATTTTATCAAAAAATGTTGGTTTTTTTAATTATGATAACCATACTTATGAGTGAATTTCGTAAAAAGACATGTTACAGACAATCACCAGTACCGAAGAGGATACGTGATTAGCGATGGTTAATCACATTGCTAAGAGCTATCTCCCAGCTTTGCCGTTACATTGCACCATATGCGCACTTAAAATTATAATCTAAAAACCAGATACTTATGAACGTATATGGACGGCACTAATCAAATAGATTCATGGAAAGGGATATAATATTCATAACAGTAAATTAATATTTTCACAGAGAGAAAAGATGGAAAGAAGCTATACAATAGATAAAAAAACTCGGAGCGCAGCAAGTGGGTTATGGTAGCGAATTTTTATTAAATGAGTCATATTTATATAACTCATTTTTCTATATACCTAAAAAGTTGAATTTTGGTGTGTAGTAAGGTATTTTCGAGGGTAATATATCAACCAAATTTAGTCAAAAAGCTTTGTTGTCTTTTGATATAAGTACGAATTTTTTTGGGATAAGTCGATAGTTTTTTTTAGAAAAAAATAGTCCGATAAGGCTAGCTAACGAACTCACCCAAGCTATTAATTTAAAAAAAGGTTCTGGCCGAGTTTCATCAAAATCGGGTCATAACTTTTTGAGTTATTGCTCGGATACCTACATATATATATATATATATATATATATATATATATATATATATATATATATATATATATATATATGTATATATATATATATATATAATTATATATATAAAGGATGGCGCATTGAAAACTAAACAGACCGATTTGCGTCCAGAATTATTTTTTTTAAGAAACGTTGAAACACGTCAATTTTAATATTGAGGGGGACATGTTTTGACATAAAACACAACTTTGTCACATCAACCCCTTAAGGGTGGTGATAACAACCCTTATATTTTAAATAGGAAACATGGGTCCAGTGTTACATCATTTGAAAGCTCTTTTTTTTTCTGAATTCAGCAAACTAATTTTTTTGGGAGTTTTATCAACTCGTTTAAAAATTATTCACAGTTGGAGTTGCAAGAACGTATTTCATTCATTGTGATAATAATTGCACTATATAGGCAATTTTTCGTTAAAAAAACTAAAAAACAAAACCAAACTTTCAAAAATGTTTATTTAGTTAAGTAAGTGTTCAAATTGTTGACCACCATCTTCCATACAAAAGTGCAAATTTTGTTCAAAACGAGCTCTGACATTCTGGAGCATTTGATGAGATATTAAACCACATTCTTCAACAATGCGTCGTCGTAATTCTTCCAGACTCCGGTTTTGTTGCGTAAATTCTAGTCTTAAAATAACCCATAGAAAAAAGTCTAAATGAGTAAAATCCGCTGATCTAGGAGGCCACTCAATAGTACCTCTACGCCCAATCTATTGCTCTGGGCACTCTCTGTTCAAAAACTCTCTAACACGTTGTGAAAAATGCGGAAGAGCTCCATCTTGCTGAAACACTATTTAATTTTATTGATAGCGATAATCATTTTCAACAATGTCATTTAGTAGCGGGTAAACGATATCTTCTAGTAACTCCAAATACGTTTCGCCACTCAAATTTCCATAAAAAAATTGGTCCAATTACATGGTCTCCAAAAATGCCAGTCCAGACATTCAATTTCTGTAGAGTTTGAGTCTGGCCTTCGTGAAAATTTCTTGGATTATTAACTGCCCAATAACGACAATTATGACGATTGGCTGTAGAGTTTAATAAAAACGTACACTCGTCTGAAAAACAGAATGTTCCCGTTGTCAGCTATTCATGCAGTCATAACCTCACAAAACTCCAGCCGGCGATCAAACTCATCTTCATTAAGTTGTTGTATAAGATGAATTTTATACGGGTGAAATTTATGATGCTTCAATATTCGCTGAAAAGTTCTTCTTTTGATGTTTGAAACAGTGGCCAATTTTCTCGTGCTCAAAGTTGGGTCTGCAGCAATTTGTCCTAAAACTTCAATCTCAGTAGTCTCATTTTTTACCGGAAATTAACGTTCAGGATCCCGTTTTTTGTTGGATACTGAACCGCTTTGTCTAAACTTTGTAACTAACTCCAAACTGTATTTTCATGTCTGTTCGGATGTCGTTCGTTAAACAAATTTGCGGTACGGTTGGCACAGTCATCGTTTTTGAAAAAAAAGAGTAACTATTTCAACTCTTTCTTCTAGAGAATACTCCATTCTGAAATTAATTTTCAGTAGTACTATCAAGTATTAAACCGACCGATAAACTGAAATAAGAAACGGCATTTCTCTCATTCCGATAAGAATTGTTCTGATAGTCAGGTTTTTGTTTACAAACCAACAAAACATTGACTATCATTATTTTATTTCTTATCGGAATGAGTGAAATGCGTTTTTGCATCTTCAGCTGTGAATAATTATTAAAACAGTTGATAAAACTTCCAAAAAAATTAGTGTGCTGAATTCAGAAAAGAAAGAGCTTACACATGATGTTACTCGACCCATGTTCCCTATTTAAAATATAAGAGTTTTGTCACCACACTTAAGAGTTTGATGTGACAAAGTTTAGTTTTATGTCAAAACATGCCCGCCTTAATATTAAAATTGACGTGTTTCAGCGTTTCTTAAAAAAAATTTATCTGGGCGCAAATCTATCTGTTTCGTTTTCAATGCGCCACCCTGTTTATTATCTATTATATATATATATATATATATATATATATATATATATATATATATATATATATATATATATATATATAAATTCAAACGGACCTTGGTTTCGGGTTCTAGCGTCCCAAACTCGCGCTCATTTGAAAAAACTTTTGCAAAGTCTCACCATCACTATTAGCGAATTTTTTTAAATAAAAATTCGCGAAAATATATTATATAGAAACTAGAAAGGTAGAAAGGTATAAAATGTACATTAAGTTGAAATGATTGCATTGAAGCATTGCAAGGTAGTAATATATTCCTCCAGATCTGTTTGTAGTGCACCCCAGAGAATAAAGCTTTTATTTGCACTCAGTATTACAACTAAGCCCCAGAGCAAGGAGTTATTAGATTTGGAGCTAAAATCCAGACGTAGAAAAATATCTATATTGTGCTTTTTACAGTAAAATGTAGGAAATAAAATTACCGATAGCATACACAAATATAGTTTTCCCTGGTATTTTATTCCCAAGTGCCCAATGATGTAAAATTTCTGAAAGCAGAAACTATTTTGTAGTATTCTGACTTGCCAAAACGAATATACGCCCTGGGTATGTGTTAAAATCGCATTAATCGCTTAAAAATTAAATATTAATTTATATAAGTATGTGGAATAAATGTGCCTTTTTTTATTAGTAACTTTATTAATAAAAATATCGCTAGGTCTATGCATGCAATAATATATATCATATATATATATATATATATATATATATATATATATATATATATATATATATATATATATATATATATATATATATATATATATATATATATATATATATATATATATATATATAAATATATGTATATAAACATCTGACAATGACAGCGGATATGTATTTTAGGGGCTCCAATTCACGTTCTTTGAACAAAAATTTCGTAAATTTGAAAATCGTTACCTTCATTGGGCAAAATTAGCTGAAAACCTTTTTTAAATGTCTTTTATTCAACAAATATAAATGTTCATATTTGCAATAATGAAAAGCGTTTACAAAAGGACGATAAATGACTAAACTATTTTTTTATCTCAAAGTATTTACATGTTTTTCCATTACTGCTTATCGACCGAACTAATTATCAATTAGTCGCATTGAGTCGTATAAGGGGTAATTCAAAATGTATGTGGAGTCTTTACTCTAAATTTTCAGTCAAAATTTTTAATACTCCGCTGCTAACACGTCTTCACTTATTGTTTTGCAATACCAAAAGAAAGCCCGAAATTAACGGTGCTCGTCCTTAGTTGTCATTATAGTATTTTACTGGTATAAAAATCGTTTTGAAACGGTTGGCAGGAATGTGTTTATAGCAGATAATTTTTTCCGCTTGTCCAGAAATAATTGGGAAAATAGCCTAAGTTCGGACAAAACTCAATAGATGGGACGGACGTAATACAGTAACAAATACTTCCTATTCGACACTGTGAAATGTCCGAAGTAACGAATACTCGTTTAGACAATTAGTCGTTATACTAGTATACTCCGCACGTTATACTAGTATACAGGCTGTCCCACTTAGACCTTCCATTAGCCGTTTCTAGAGTACGGCTCACAGCTGCATTTTAAAAATTCACACCCGTGGGTTCCTCGAGATTTCCAGTTCCATGAAAATATTGTCGTTAGTATGAGACTTCAGGTTATACCGGAAATAGACGTCACCTTTCATATTTCAAATAGAAGATGGTGTTTTTTATTACCGATCTGGAGTGCTCATCAAATTTAATGGTAGATTTTACTAACATATTATATCATTTTTCTCAACCATTTTCGAGATATTTGACTTTCTTCAAAAATTTCTTAAAAAACATTGTCACATTTATACACCTGTATCTCTCTCATTTTCCAGCCTGAAGAGTTGAAATTTTAAAGTGCAAATTCTAAAACCAAATCACGATAACATATTTTTAAAGACCCGACGATCGTTTCGGTAACAAAGTAAGCGTGATCAGGGGATGAAAAATTAGAGACCCTGAACTACTAAAAATTGTGTTTATATTGGGTGTAAATGACCGCACCCTAGGGAGAGCAATTGCTAACAAGGTTTTAACAAAAGTACCTTTAAAATTTCGTTATACCTGCTCCCACGCAGTATCGGCACCTTTTTTAATCAAAGAGACAGTAAAAACAATGAACTATGCAGAAGTGATGGAGCCGTATTCAAATAAAATTTGTTGTTTATGGCATTAGATATATAAATACTCCCGTATGCGTCTAATTTAACTGGTTGTCTCACATTTTTGATAAGCTTCAGGTTTTCTTTGTCTATGTGGTTATGTTCCCAAATATGTTGGGCCACGCATGACTTGTCTGTAGTACCGTATCCCAGCTGTGCCAGATGTTCCTTAAATCTAGTTTCAATTTTTACAACTTATTTCATATATATATATATATATATATATATATATATATATATATATATATATATATATATATATATATATATATATATATATATATATATATATATATATCTTTTTGAATTGTTGAAACTGTAATCACTTTTGAATATACATTTTATTTGTTTCCTGTACTTTTGTTATTTTTTATTCGTTTGCGTACACTGCAGTTTCGAACCGTCATCATCAGCACGCTACTGACTATGATCGTTTCTGTGTGGTCTATGTCTGAAATTGTACGTGACGTCTGTGTGTTGAGCTTCTATTGTTCGGTTTACTGTTATCTGATTGGTGGTGTTTTCAGATTGTGTTGTGTGTATCGGTTTCCTATTTTGATTATTGTGGTTTGATAATTTGTCTATTTCTATGGCTTTTATAAGGTTTTGTTTAAGTGTTTGTACTTATATTTATTCTGGGATTAATTGTTTCTTGTTGGTTGTTTGTTGAATGTAGTATTGTTCCCAGATTTTCATTTTTTGTGGTCTTTAATATGGTTTGTTAGTTGTAATTGGTTGATATCTGGTTTTTGGTTTTTCTGTTGCGAATGTATGTAGCTATGCTTGATTTCTGGCTAGGTATGTGAATTTTGTCTAATGCTGTTATATGTTTCTTTAGTCTTGTTTCTATGGATTTTGTATCATTCCTATATATTTGTATTAAATTCTATTTGATAGAATGACTCCATTCACTGGAACGGCACTTGCACGGCGGGCGTTGCTATTTTCCTCTAGGGTGATTTTTCGCACTACCAGGTTACTGCCAGGCGACATTATTATTTCTTCACCGCCGATAGTCAGGATTTTAGTGCCAAGATCAAGTTTAGCGCAATGTCCCTAAAGTATGTCTAAGCCCATTATAATCGGGTTTGATATGGCGACGACTATGGCTCTCTGTTTTGCCTTCCATGTCCCAATTTACGACGTCAGTTTCAGCAAATACCTGGATCCGATCACCACCGGCTGCATTTACTTTGTACACTCTGTCTGGCTCTCTTATTCGCCATCTTGGAACCATGTCGCGGCGAATAATCGTCCTAGGTGCGCCTCTGTTGACGACTATCTGCGTCTTATTACCGCTTACGTATCCGTCTACGACGAGAGCGCTGCCTGAATCGCAAACCTGAGAAATGGTTACCGGCCTTAGCTTCACTTTCTCCCTTGCGCGTGATCTTAGAGCCCAACATTCGCCTGTTACATGTCCCACCTTGCCGCAGTTCCAGCAGCGCAAGGCATTTGCACGGTGAGCTCTTATTGGGTGTCTATGAGACGTCAGCCTTATTTGTTCTGCTATTTCCCTAGTATCGGCAAGATCTTGGATGGATCTGTTTTATTTTCTTCTTGGACTTGAAGACTGCGAACTTTCACATGACTTTCTAACGCTTGCTTTACCGCTTGAAACTCCAAGGAAGGTGCCAAACCGTCGTTCAAGTTTTTGTGTCTCGCCATCCTCACTGCCTGTTGCGTGTCGGTATCTCTGATGCCGTCAATGAAGGTTTGCAGCGACATCTGGTTTAAAAACTCCATTGGAGCTATGGGGTAGGTTAATCATGTCAGTCTGACAACGTCGGCATGGAGATGTTGGAGACTCTCGCCCGATTTGTGACAACGATTCTTTAACTGCAATCGATACAGCTGTTGTAAATGCTGGTCGCCAAACTTCAGCTCCAATTGATGTTTAATGCTGTCAAAACTCAACGGTTCTTCCCTGGGAATACCTTGGAGCACATCTAGAGCATCTTCTGTGCGAGCCACAATTAGCGAAGTCGCTTTCTTTCTCTCACCCCAACGATTTGCTGTAGCAGCAGCTTCAAACTTGCGTGGATAAATACCCCATGGGACGAGCCATCAAATGTGGAAACCTTAATTCTTACGTGCCTATCTTCCCGTCTGATGTTTACCTTAACTAGGGTATCATACTTCTTTTCTAGTGATTGCATTAACTCCTCTACCCCCGCTTGTACTTCCTGCGCACTCGTGAGCTTGTCAAGTACATCATCGCTGATACCCCTTACTCGACTTTCTACTTGTTGGAAGATGTCGTCTTTTACATGCTTCATACGGTCGTCCACACAGGAAGTAATATTCTCAATTATGCTGGCTTGTTCTTGCAGAATTTTCTTTGTTTCTTCATCTCTTCTTTTGGCTTCTTCATCTCTTTTTATCATTTTTAATTTGGCTTCTTTGTCTCTTTTTCTGGCCTCTTTATCTCTCATTCTCATTTCTTCTTTAACTTCTTCGTCTCTTCTTCTGCCCCCTTCATCTCCTTTTCTCATTTCTTCTTTGGCTTCTTCGTTTCTTTTCCTGACCACTTCATTTCCTTTTCTAATTTTTTCTTTCGCTTCTTCGTCTCTTTTTCTCAGCTCTTCTTTAGCCCCTTCATCTATTTTTATGGTTTCTTCATCACTTTCTCTGGCTTCTTCGTTCATTTCTGTAATCAATTCCAATAGCTGGGTGTCCATATTGGCTGTTGCGCTACGTGTCTTAGGCATAGACGCCGGTAGACAGTTTATCCTGTTTCCAACACCCAGTTATAAAGTACTGCTGACACTGATCTTCCAGAGATTCTAGCAATTTCCACGCTGTTTAACAAATATTCTGGAAAATATTTCCGCTTGCAGCTTGAAAATCCCACTTCTGACCCCAGTTGTTACGTTCTACGGGGTTGCGGATTTGTTGACTAACAAAACACAGCATTTCAAACTAGTATTTTATTATAACCAACTAGTTTTCAAACACCAGCATCAACTATAATCTTTCTCTCTTTAACTACATGTCCATAGAACTATATTCCACTATTCACCTTCTATGATCACTTCTTATCCACCAACACTTACTGCTGACTCTCTTAATACTCTATGATCACTAATTCTACACCGCACTAATTTAATACTGAACTGACTCACTCTATGTACCGTTTGTCTATTTATACTCTCCATAGAGATTCTAGACCTTCTACACTTTTCTACACTTGTCACTTCTGGTCCCATCTAGAAATATCATTCCAGAGTGTTCGCTGTTACCAACACATTACAACTGACCACAGAAGTAACTGTAAATTTAATTCTCATAGACAAATGTGACATTATATTCATCTTGCTTTAGCTTTGTCATTTTCACCATATTCACATTTCAAAAGCTTCTATTACTATACCACATCCAACGCAATCGTTGTTCCATTTGTATAAATGCCCATAGAGTTGAATAATCTCGCTATAAATTTATTGAATTTTTTTGTCGTACTTTCAATATTATTACTAGCGTTCGCTAAATATACATCCCGTCCTATATAAGCGGGATTCCTTACAAAATTTATGTAGCTATTTTAACAATTTATAGCGAATAAAAGATATTTGTTTTGGAAATATCCAGCCAACGTTGTATTTCTCCGCCAGTATACCATCAGATAGCATTCCGCTGGATAAAATAACTGAAATTTCAATCAGAGAGTTAACAGCGAAAAACGAGTATTCGAATTTTAGGAAGTGGGTTTATTAGAGTGCTAATTTTATGGAGATATTTGTATATTGGATTTACGGTTTTTGCTAGGCATCTGACTTGATGGACATTATTCGCCGCGGTTAAGTTTTCAAACAAACATTCTATTTGGCATACGTTATTACGTAAACATTGTGATGCTTTTTCAGTATATCAAGCAAACAAATCCCTTAATTGAATTTGTTACCAAAAGGGAACTGTAAGTTACAGCGACGAAAATATTAAATTTCTTTCCTGAAAAAGATGTACAGGGTCTGTTCCTTACAAATATAGCAACTTCCGCTACTTCTGTTTTTAAAGAAAAAATATTTCCAAATAAAAGCTGTATAACTTTTTACTAGATCTGAGAACTTGCTTTTGAAAAAAACAAATTAACATCGAAAAATCAGAAAATTACCTAACCTCACTTTTTTAAAATAGAAACGCCTGTAAGTATACAATTGTTCAGAATGAGAGCTCACTTTCTTTTGAATTTATAAAAAGTCTGGACGCAGCAAGTGCGCTTTGGTAGTGAATTTTCATTAAAATGTTTAGTAGCAAATATGTGTGTGTGTCTTTTTTTTAAAGAAAGCAGGCATCAAATTTGGTTACCAGTATAACCTATATGGTAAAAACAATGTGCCATGTTTCATCAAAATAACTTTATTGTTTGAAAACGTACAAAAAATTCCGAAAATAAACCTAAAGTGTTCCCGAAAAAACTGATTTCTTGGTGAACCTTATAGGTTAATAACAAATTGAGCTATTCAAATTTGAAGCATTTAAAGAAAATTCGCTACCGTAACTCACTTGCTGCGTCCCGAATTTCTTTTTTACAAACATGCATTCTATTTCGATGGAAAATGCAACAATGCAATAACATACGGCGTCTTTGATTAAAAAAAAAGGAAATTTGTACCATCAACGACTTATGGGCCAGCCTGTGATTGTAGAAATATTTTTTTCAAGATGTAGCTCAAGACACCCTATAATTAATATATACAATTTTTTTTCGTATCTTGCATAATAACTGATATATTGAGCTTTAATGATTTTTTCCGAAAATTCGACAGAAATAATATGCCATTAAACGATAAACTCTATAGTTAACACCACTGCCAAAGCATCAGAGAAAGGGTCTATCTGAAATGAATTTTCTGGGAATATTTTACTAAAGTGAAGGACAATGACGATTGAAACTAAGACTTCAGACTTCGTAAAATATTCTTCTTGATACATTTTCCTTCCATAGCTCATATTAGTTTCAGGTTCATTGCCTAAATATTACCAATTTTGACGTTTTAAAACGCGACTTTGACGTTTTGAGGAAAACCCAAATTTATTTTTCTTTAAATGCCTGTAACTTTTTTCCCTTCAACCTACAGAGCTAAATATTGGTAGGTAACCTATAATGATATAAACCCGCGTACGACATTTGGTTGTCCGAACTTTGTTAATTCTGGAGGTATTTTTTTTTTCGAAAGAAAACACAACATTTTCCAGGAAAACCTCGGCGGATTTTCCTGGCTAACGAACTTATCGAAGCCACTTGCAAAAGGAAGGTATTCAATTTAATCAAAATGGGCCTATTAGTTTTTGAGTTATCGGTGTGATACATATATATATATATATATATATATATATATATATATATATATATATATATATATATATATATATATATATATATATATATATATATTGTATATGTAGGTATATGTATATTGTAAATTATATATGCGATTAAATGTTTTTGTTTTAGATGATTGTTTGTTTATTTTAGTATTAAATTTGTAAGTAAGTGACTGTTTTTGTATTTAATTGAGTTGGGCGCCTTTTGTTTTGCTCAAAATGAATGTAATATTAATTTAGTAAGAATGTCTATTTATTTTAGGACACTTGCTACATATATCTTTACAGCAAAACTAATATTTCTTTTAAATGTCAAATTATCTTGTTATAGCTCTTAGTCAATGGACATTCTTTTATGATATTACCTGTTGTATAAATTTTAAATATATGTATATAATCCAGAGATATTCTGATAAAATAAATATTTACCTGTTACTTTTTGATTTATTTATTTACCACGGCTAACTTGTTGAGTTTCTCTTTCTCTACAGAGCATTTTATAGTTGGATTCCTATATATGAAAATTTTTACACTTGCAGCATCTATGTTGCTGCTGTTGAACCTATTTTATTTTACTTTATGCCTTTTTATTCAATGGATATATGACAGTGGTTATAAGAGAGAAATTTACTGTAAAAACTTTTAAAAAACATTTATTTTGAATTATTGATTTTTGATGAACTTATCTATAAACATTTATTTCCTTTAAAATTATTGGCCTAATTTGGGATCCGTTATACTTGTTATTAATTAAATCTGACAGTTTTTTTTTGATTATTACAAATTTGCTTACTATTATTTAAATGTGATGTTTAAACTTGACTCTATTTTGTTTGATAAATCCAATTATTTTTAACATGTGATATCTGTTACCATGGGAACCTCGCTTTGCTAAAGTTGGTAACCAAGGAAATTAGATCTTAAAATAGTTGTTATGAATTTTATCAGCTTATTTGAAACTCCCTCGTAGCGCCCTCTTTTGGTATCTCTTTGATCTTACGTGAACTCGGATTTTATTACTATAATTTGGCAAAATTGTTCGTAAATGTCATTTCCATTTCAATTTGACATACTAATATACTAATAATGGTTGCCTGCACTCATGGGCTGGTATTATACTGCTATTTTGATATTATTTAATGAAATACCTGGATTTCCAACTGCAGCGACTGTTGGGATTTTCCAATAAAATCTGCTAATTAGTGTTTGAAATTGCTTTTCAACCAATTAATTCTTCTGTTGCAGATGGGTTCAAGCAGATAACAGCTTTTTACAAAATTTGGCAAGAGAAAGCTACTTCCTTTTGATCACATTAATTAAATAACTGTATTTAAAGTCAGGTTAGTCAAAATATTTTTGTACGTTCAAATTTCTAAGCTATACATTTTCATTAAATGTCAAACCTTACTTATCCTTATTATTAACAAATTCTTTCCTTAATTACTAATTCACAGGTTCCTGCATTAATTTACTTACTTTTGCAAGTGGCTTGGATAAGTTCGTTAGTCAAAAAAATCGGCCCAGGTTTTCCCGGAAAATTTTGTGTTTTCTTTCGAAAAAAAAAATATATCTCCGGAAATAACAAAGTAAGGGCAAACAAACTCAGTAAGCTGGATTCTGTCATAGAGTATCCTGTGTACCAAAATTCAGATCTCTATCTTAAAAGACAAAAAGTTAGAGGTAAATTAATTTTTAATTAACTAAATATGATTCAAGAAAGTTAAAACCTCAAAATTGATTGAATACGAATGGTAGTGAAAAATATTACACTAAATGTCAAACAAACTCCTAGATATGAGTCTAAGTCGTTATTTTCCTTGATTTCGTTATAATATGACCAAAATTCGATGGTTTTGTGTAAAATTTAAAACATTGATTGTATTACGGGATATAGCTGCTAGAAGACACATGTAGAGCATAGCTCAGTGGTATAAGTCCCTGTATATCGGATAATTAAATTCAATTGACACCCGCATGAAGATTTCGAATCCTAGTTAGTGACTACTTTTTTCATTTTTTTTAAAGTCTCATTTCACTTCACCGTTATCTAAACGGATTTTTGTTATTCGGATGAATTGTTTAGCGAGTTTTTGTATAAAAAATAATTAGACAAAGAGAAGATGAAAGTTTTGAGACTTAATTCAATTTGAATAGTATGTGTGGTTGCTTGTTCTTGCCCTAACTTAGCGAAACCGTTCCATATTTAATACAGTCGTAGACTTTTCCCGTGGCTTCACAAGTGCTTGTTTTAGTGAATTTTTCGAAAAAAAGAATTAACTAACGAGCAGATCCCGACTTGCGAATTTAGAAAAAAAATCTTTAAATGAGCGCGAACTAGGCCCCCTAGAACCCATATCCCGGGTCAGTTTCAATTTTATATATATATATATATATATATATATATATATATATATATATATATATATATATATATATATATATATATATATATATAGGGTGAAAAATTTACCAAAATTTAGTTCTGTAAGTTTAAAGACAAAAAAGTTAGAGGCATTTAAAGATAAGAAATTTGGGTTTTCCTCAAAACGTAAAAAGTCGCGATTTGAAACGTCAAAATTGGCAACATTTTGGCAAAGAACCTGAAAGAAATACGGATTATGTAATCATTATGTAATATGTAATTATGTGTTCTGCAAACCCTCAAGTTTCAGCTTAAGCCATCATTGCCCTTCATTTTAATAAAATATTTCCAGAAAATTAGTTTCAAATAGACACTTTCTCTCATGCTTTGGAAGCAGTTTTAGTTCAATTTATGGTTTAACTGTCTCTATAATTTCTAGCTAATTTTCGTAGAAAAAATTCGTTAATGAGAAGACCGCGGCTTTTGAATTCTAAAAAGATTTTGTCAAATGAGCGCAAACTAGGCGCCCTAGAATCCATATCCGGGTTTACTTTCTGTTTAGATATATACAGTGTGACGCATTTCTACGGTAAAGCTCCATATAGTTGTTATTATGCAAGATACGAGAAAAAAATTTATACGTTACCTGTAGGGTGTTTTAAGCTACATCTTATATAATTATTTTGACAAACACAGGATGGCCCATAAGTCGTTGGTGATACATAAATTTTTTTTGAACATTCCTTATTGCATTTTTTCGTCGAAATATCATGCATGTTTGTAACAAAAATCAAGACGCAGTAAGTGCGTTTTAGTAGCGAATTTTTATTAGACGTTTCAAAATTCAATAACGCAATTTGCTATTTACCTAAGGTTCGTCAGCTAGGAAACGAGTTTTCTCGGAAATGTTTATTTTCGGAAAATTTTTGTACATTTTCAAAAGTATGTAAAATATGGTACATTGTTCCTACTATATAGGTTATACCGGTGAGCAAATTGATTCCTGCTTGCATTGAAAAGACATATTTTCTATTAAAAACATTGAAAGAAAATTCACTTCCATAACGCACTTGCTGCGTCCAGACTCTGTCTTTATTAAGCTAATATATATATTATTTCTTCAAAGCAGCTACCGTAGAAAATCCGGTTTAGCAAAGGTAGGATTTTGAGAATGGTAATATTATACGAAATGCTATTGTTTTCAGTGCAGAAAACTCATCAACCAACCCTTCCTTAAATTCAAAGAGTGATTTATTACTAAATCGTCTTTTGATTGCACCACTTGCCATGAAGTCTATAAAAATTTCTTCTTCGGCAATTGAGAGACCTTCAGAAGTATTTTGAAATGAATCCCCTCACCCACTCGTAACTTGCTATCAGATTGAAGTCAGCAAGAAAGTACTTTTCAAAGTTATTCGCCAGCATGGCTAAATAATTTTCAATGTTTACAAAAACAACTTTCACGTGTTGTTCTTCAGCCTTGTGAGTTTTAACACATTTAGCAAGTGTTTTCAAACGCTTTTAGGTTTTTAGTTTTACATTTCTGCTCCATAATTCGAATGTCCTACAAAGCGCATTAACTTTATCTAATCTATATGTGTCATTTCTCCTTGACGTTGAAGGTTTAGGGTATTTAATTTCTTGAATACGTCGACCAAGTAGCTGAATTTCATCACAAATAAATCCTATCGAAGATTATCTGCTTCTGGTCGGTTTCCTTCTTCTATAAAAATGGCGATTTGATTCCTTAATTCATGAGCACCTTGCAAAAATGTCCCACGTGATAACCCTTTTGCCTCGTAATAAAATAAAAATCTCGGGACGCAGCAAGTGCGTTATGGTAGTGAATTTTCATAAAACTATTTTTTAATAGCAATAATGTGTGTTTTTTTAAGAAAGCAGGCATCAAATTTGGTTACCAGTATAATCTATATAGTAAAAACAATGTGCCATGTTTCATCAAAATAACTTTATTGTTTGAAAATGTAGAAAAATTTCCAAAAGTAAACTTAAAGTGTTCCCGAAAAAACTCGTTTTTTGGTCAACCTTATTGGTTAATAGCAAATTGAGCTATTCAAATATTAAGCATTTGATCAACATTCGCTACCATAACGCACTTACTGCGTCCAGAATTTTTGTTCTTACAAACATGCATTATATTTCGATGGAAAATGCAAAAATGCAATAACATAAGGCGTGTTTGATTAAAAAAAAAGAAAATTTGTATCACCAACGACTTATGGTCCACCCTGTGATTGTAGAAATAATTTTTTAAGATGTAGCTTAAGACACCCTATAATAAATATATACAATTTTTTTTCATATCTGGTATAATAACAGATATATTGAGCTTTATTGATTTTTTTTACGAAAATTCTACAAAAATTATATACTATTAACGATAAACTCTATAGCTAAGACTACTGCCAAGCGTCAGAGAAATGTTCTATTTGAAATAAATTTTCTGGAAACATTTTATTAAAATGAAGGACAATGACGGTTGAAACTAAGACTTCAGGGTTTGTAAAACATTCTTCTTGAAACATTTTATTTCCACAGCCCGTATTAGATTCAAGTTCTTTTCCTAAATGTTGCCAATTTTGACGTTTAAATCGCAACTTTGACGTGAAAAACCCCAATTTATTTTTGTTTAAATGCCTATAACTTTTTTGTCTTTTGACCTACAGAGCTAAATTTTGGTAGGTAACTTGCTTATAATGATATATATATATATATATATATATATATATATATATATATATATATATATATATATATATATATATATATATATATATATATATATATATATATATATATATATATATATATATATATATATATAAAGTCCGAAACTGACCTCGGATTTGGGTTCCGGGGGTCCTAAATAGCGCTCATTTGAAGAAATTTTTTCCAAATTCGAAAGTCGAGATCTCCTCATTAGTGAATTCACTAAAAAGTTCTGAGGTAACACATAAAAAACATACAGGCGAATTGAGAACCTCCTCCTTGTTTGAAATCGGTTTAAAAAAAAGCAAATAAAACGTATTTGGGCTTGATCGGGATTTGAACCTGGGAGCTCCCTCACTCTAAGCGGAAATCATACCTCTAGACCAACGAGTCAGTTGTTGGAAGTTCGTTTTAATCTCGTATTCCAGCGGGCGTTCTAATCATTTTAATCATAATTCATGTTTAATCATTTATTTATATAAAAATTATAAATTAATACCTAGTTATTAAATTAAATACTGAAATCTCGGATAAGTTTTGTTTCCGCATAAACACTGTTTCTTTCTCAACAGAATGAATGGTTGGTTGTGATCCACAATCATCATCAATGTAGTCGAAGCCAATTAAATACGCATTATTAAGGATAACTCAAAAACTACTAGTCAGATCCTGATCACATTTATATGGGACCACACGAGAAGCACCAGCTTTCAAATAAAAAAAGAATAATCAAAATCGGTTCACCTAGAAAAAAGTTCTGAGGTAACACACATAAAAAAAACATACAGGCGAATTGAGAACCTCCTCCTTTTTTTGAAGTCGGTTAAAAATGAAGGACAATGACGGTTGAAACTAAGACTTCAGGGTTTGTAAAACATTCTTCTTAAGACATTTTATTTCCATAGCCCGTATTAGATTCAAGTTCTTTTCCTAAATGTTGCCATTTTTGACGTTTAAATCGCAACTTTGACGTTTTGTGAAAAACCCCAATTTATTTTTGTTTAAATGCCTATAACCTTTTTGTCTTTTGACCTACAGAGCTAAATTTTGGTAGGTAACTTGCTTATAATGATATAAACCCGCGTATAAAATGTGGTTGCCCTTACTTTGTTAAATTTTGGAGATATAAATTTTTTTCGAAAGAAAACACAAAATTTTCCGGGAAAACCTCGTCGGATTTTCCTGGATAACAAACATATCCAAGCCACTTGCAAAAGGAAGGTACGCACCAATTTTTACGTTTAAAATCGCGATTTTGACGTTTTGAGGAGAACCCAAATTTATTTTTTTTGAATGCCTGTACCTTTTTTGTCATTCAACCTACGGAGCTAAATTTTGGTAGGTGACTTGCCTCTAATTATATAAACCCTCATATGAAATTTGGTTGCCCTTACTTTGTTAATTTTGGAGATATAAATTTTTTTCGATTTTTTTTTTGAAAGAAAACACAAAATTTTCCGGGAAAACCTCGGCGGATTTTCCTGGCTAACGAACTTGTCCAAGCGACTTGCGAAAGGAAGGTATCTGCCAAATTTTATCAAAATCGGTCCATTATTTTTTAAGTTATAGGTGTGACACATAAATATATATATATATATATATATATATATATATATATATATATATATATATATATATATATATATATATATATATATATAAACATATAAAGTCTGAAACTGACCTCGGATTTGGGTTCCGGAAGTCCTAAATAGCGCTCATTTGAAGAAATTTTTTCAAAATTCGAAAGTCGAGATCTCCTCATTAGTGAATTTTTTTTAAGAAAATTCACTAATAATGCTGAAAATGCACTGCATCCCTGTCTTTAAAAAGTGCAGAAAAGATTCTCGATTTTAGGGGTATAATTTTTATATAATTTACTATGGTTGCCACCATCGTTAGCACAATATTCGGACCAGGATCCATTCCTTTCGAATGTGTGCCTCGCTTAGAAAATTATTTACGATCACAAATTCTGCAAGTGCTGTTGCTTTAAGTTCTATTGGTTTGCAGAATAGTAGTTGTATTATTGCTGACATACCATAAAGGCCAAACATATCCAATTAAATTAGCATCTTTATTGCTATTTGTTCCCACATCAGGTTGAATTGACACAAAAAATTGTCACGAACTTCCCGAAAACTGATGCTCTACATCTTCAACTCTATCAAGAATTCGACAAGCAACAGTATAATTTGATAGAGATATGGACTGCAATTATTTTGAAAAGTTATCTCCAAACATAGTTTCTAGGATC
The DNA here is from genome assembly GCA_964006375.1 of Tillus elongatus. NCBI lineage: Eukaryota > Metazoa > Arthropoda > Insecta > Coleoptera > Cleridae > Tillus > Tillus elongatus. Next base: position 62,163,721 of record OZ023263.1, on the reverse strand, counting down.
TTAATTGCAGCTGGCAGAGTAAGCTTTTTACCAATGGTGTGAGGCTTGTTACATCTGGTTATTTGATATGAAAATTTGTAAGACACAAGTAAAGCTTTTGATTCACAAAGTTTTTTTTATTATTTTTGTTTTTTATTTGATTTTAATTATAATTTGAAGAATTCTCATGGTTTGCTAACGTACTCACTACGAAGCGTTTCTACATGTCGTTTAAGCTTATTAGGTTTAATGCTGTTTGCTGCCAACATTTTCTTTCATTTACTTCAATGCTGGTAAACCCGAACTTTAATTGTTCCTGAGGATATTGATTTTTGTTTCAGAAACACTCTCCTCTGTGCACTGGTTTGTGATTCACTAGCGTCAAATACTCGCTTACGCCACTTACAAATGCCTCCGTGATTCTGTGTTTACTGTATAAATCTACTGCCACTCAAATATCGTGAATTGAAGTTAACACCCAAATTACAACATGACCATTCACGGTAGAAGGATCGACTTAACTGAGGCTGGCCGGTACTGTACGAGAGGAAGCATTCATACACGCCGCGCAGACGTTCTAGAATGTCCGAAAGAAATCGAAGCGTCTCGCGAAGATGCAAGAATGTCTGCTACGAAGGACGTAAGACGGGGTGGACGCGGTTAGAGTTGTGATTAAAATTTGGGTCGAAAATACTAAAAGTTTGAGAAGCGGCGACTATTTAGTTAAAATCTTTTGAGATGCGTTATGGTGACCATAGTTATTAAATGAAAATTGGAATTGTGATACGCACTGATAAGTACACTTGGAGAACCTAGCTCACCACATATTTTTAGAGAGCCGACGATCGTTTCACTAAAAAATTAGCGTCATCAGAAGATGAGAAATTCTGAATTTTCTCTGATGACGCCCCTTTTGTTAGTGAAATAAATAATCTTCAGGTCTTTAAAGTGGGTTGTGCTGACTTGGGTTCTTCAAAATGTACCCACCATAGTGGTGACATTCTGGTGATCTATAATAAGATCAAACCCTGTCCCATGTGTTGCTTATGGTAACCGAAAAGCTGCATTTGATATTATTATAATTAATTTAGTTCTGTTCAACCTCACTGCCTATTATGGACCTGTTGGTGTCGGGATATTTGAAATGACCCCAAAACCTTCAGATGTGTTAACCAAACACTATTACGGTTATTATCTTTACCACGTATTAATAATAATTTCCACTCTTAAGATCCACTAATTGAAAAATTGCATTAGTGACCATAATAAATGTTAGAGTATGAAACTGCTCACATCCTAACGTCATGATCCCCAAACATATATGCTGTTGGCTGCATGGAGAGTGGCTTATAAGACCGTGTAGCAATTTTCAAGTAGCTCAACTTCAATATTCACCTCGGAGCAAGTCGTAAAGGAGAGAGTTTCATCATGTGGGGTCGCAACTCGCTGGTATATAAATCATGTAACACCCAATAATCTACAAGATGAATATATGTTCATACGTAACCAGGGACTCTATTTCCATATTTCTGTGTTATAGTGAATGGTACCTACATCTCGCGAGGTCAAACCCCGTGTTATAAAAAAATGCGCAAAATACATTGACACAAAAATAAATTATCTGTCCGCGTGTTTATTTTATTTATTCAATAATACATATTTGAAAATTTGATGTTGTATGTGTTTTGTTTCCTTAACTTCGGCCTATTTCCGCGACTATGATCAATCACCGACGCCAGGGGGCAGTTTCGCCTCACTATCCTGGAAATATTGCCGAACCCCTACGTTTCTGTAAGGAGAGTAGGGATCTTTAACGTGCCCAACATTGCATGGACACGGGACCGACGGCTTTACGCCCCCTCCGAAGGGCGGAACGTGCAAACATTCAAATTGCTTAAATACAATGCCAGAACCTCGGTTGATGTTAATTTTACAGTTTGTACTGAAAAAGTGAACCCAGTACCCTTCGGTTCAGAGGCAAACGCTCTTACCCCTGAAACACAGAGGTCCTTAATATTTGATGTTAAACATAGTAACATCATAATTTATACGTAACAGAATATACAGTGTAGTGCAACTGAATGAAATAAATGTTTAATTTCTTAAATCGGTGACACTGGAGAAAAATCGTGAAACAGTTTAATTTTTTAACGTGTATTCTCTGAGGTGTTTGTTCTATTCGTGACGTGTGGTGACTGATAAAGCGTAATTTTCCAATTAAATATTAGAAAACTTGTAAATGTTACTTAAATAAGTAATTAGATATAAGTCAGAAAATTACAAATAATATAAATAGAGCCTCGGTGGTGCAGGGGTTAAAACGTGTGCCTCTGAACCGAAGAGTACCTGGGTTCGATTCCCAGGGTTGCGCTTTCACTTTTTGAGTACACACTGTAGAAATGAACATCAACCAAGGTTCTGGCATTGTATTTGAGCCAGTTAAATGTCTGCACGTTCTGCCCTTCGGTCCCGCGTTCATGAAATGTTGGGCACGTTAAAGATCCCTACTATTCTTACAGAAAGGCAGAGGTTCGGCAAGATTTCCAGAATAGTGAGATGGAACCGCTTCCTGGCGTCGGTGATTGGCCATAGTCGCGGAAGTAGACCGACGTTAAAGTCCAAAAAACAAAACAAAATTATATAAATATACTGTAAAATATTTTTACCGCAATTTTTTTAAACAGTGAATTTTTAAGTAAACGCGTGCCATACCAAGGGAACCTCGCACCGATTTCGCTTTTCCTCAAACCGTTCTAGACTTAAGTTATTTTGTTGGACATTACTATTTTCAACGATGATAAATTGTTCGTCGTAATTATTATTTTTTGGCAACTTTCATATGTTTAACGCTGTAATGAAGCACGAGTTTGCTTCGGTTATTAAATTAGGAAATAGAAAAGTCTAAATTCAAACTGAATATGAATGCCATTGTGAGATGTACGACAGGGTCGCCATATCTTTGCGGAAGCAGGTAATATGTTGTCATGACAGCTCCAAATAATACAAAATGTGATAAAATAGAGGCTGTGTACAACCAACTCACAATTTTGTAAATTGTCAGCTCTGGCCCATTTCTTCCGTAATACAGAGACAATGTATGTAAGGCTAGATGGATTATCACCATAATTAGAACCGCAGACTGGTTTCGCTCTAATTAGAGCTCGTCAGTACAGTATAATAATTATAGCGAGAATACACCTCTAAAGTAATACGACTATGGTAGCTAGCCTCCTAGAACATTGTGAGATGTACGACAGGGTCGCCATCTCGGTGCGAAACCGGGTAGTATGTTTCCATGACAGCTTCAGTTAACACCAAATGTTATAAAATATTAAACAAAAATAGAAATAGAAAAGTGGTGTTACGAAAAAGATTGTACACAGTGTCTATTTGATAACATTTTGCGTTAATTGGGACTGTCGTGACAAGATACTACCTTGTTTCGCACCGAGATGGCGACCCTGTCGTACATCTCACCATGTTCTAGGAGTCTGGCTGCCATAGCCGTATTACTTTATAGTTGTGTTCTCGCTGTAATTATTATACCGTACTGAAGAGCTCTAATTATAGCGAAGCCGGCTGTAGTTATAATTATGCTGAGAATACATCTAGCCCTACACACATTGTCCCTATATCAGGAAATAAATAGGCCAGGACTAACAATTTACAAAATTCTTAGTGGGGTGTACACAGTGCCTATTTTATAACATTTTGTGTTAATTGGAGCTGGTTCCGCAGCGAGTTGGCGTCATCATTCATTTAAATTACGCAACACATTTGCTAAATGAGAGTCATCAGTTTAATGATGATTTCCGTATCCTAAAATTAGGTACAAAAGGTTTGGAATTAAATTTGTTCAAAATGGCAGAAATTAACAAAGAAAAAACACAGGAAATTTACTAAACGCTCAAATTGGCCAAACTAACAATAGTCCATTAATAAACAGGTTTGCACGAAATAATAATTAAGCAAGGAGAATTTTCTGATTTAACTATGTCATAAACAGGGCTCGGATTTGTATGCAAACTTTTTAGGTGAAATATTTGCGCATATATATGCAGCAATTTGAAAAAAATATGCACCAAACTTGAACAAAATATGCACAAAAATATCGATATATACAATGCATAAATAATCATAGTAAACCAATAAAACAAGTTTTTAAAAGTCTAACCTAATAATTTTATTCACAATCAATACCACATAGGACCCTAATTATATTATTAATTAATTATTCATTAATATTGTTATTGCAATTATTACTGCTAACAGATATTATTAAGTGGCGCTCTAAATTATCTATTTTGAAAGATTGCCTTCTCTCAGTTAGTAAGTCATTATACAAAGAAAAACTCCGTTTTACGTCAACTGAGGCAATTGGAGCACATTTTAAGCTTGACAATATGTTAGAGTGTGCATTGCTTAAATCGTCCGAAAAATCTCCATCCAGAGCTTTTGCAAACTGCGTTACCTTGTTAAAACCCTAATTTTTGGGAGTGTTTCTCATATTTTTTTTGTAATTTGTTTTGCAACAGGCACATTTGCTTTTTTAATAGTTTCTTTGAAATGTTCTATTAATTTAACTAATTCAGTTAGCAAAACATTATGCTGCTGAAATTTTTCTATAGTTTTTGTAACTATTTTGTGATTACTGTTTCTAAAACATAATTGCTGGCTCAATTTGGAGTCGTTTAAAATAATTTTTGCTTGTTTCACTGACGCACCTGCTTCATCTGCAGATTCAAGCATTACCTCCTTGATTTATATAAAATGTTCAAAATAAAATATGGCAGCCTCAGTCCAGGTTCCCCATCGCGTGACTACAGGTCTAGGAGCTAATGGTACACCAGGCGAAACTTCTCTATATGTTTGAACTCTTCAAGGAGCTTTGACGAACACTTTTTTAATATTATTAGTAAATGCATTGACTAAAGGAAATTGCTGTCCAATTTCTTCTGCTACCCTGCTTTACCCGTGAGCCAGGCACGTACAATAAATTAAGGTGTCATAAAATAAAATGAGTTCCAACATTGACTATATATGAAGTAGCATCGGTAAGCAGGAATAAAACTTAATCAACAGGAACAGCATTTGGGAAAGCCACGTTTGGCAGCACCTCTTGAATAAATCTTGTTATAGTAACATTATTTGTTTTATCAAATTCTTTGACTGCAATTAAATAAGGTCCAGATAAAGAAATTTCAGTTAAGGTGCTTATTAAATTAGCAATATATCTACCATAAAGATCTTGAGTTAAATCTACTACAACGTAACAAACATTATTTTTTATAAGACTTCTTACTTGTGAAAAAGTTTCTAAATAGCATTTTTCAATCATATTTTTTCTAAAAGTACTTTCATCTGGTATAGACTGTTTACAATAATTTTTAAAAAATTATATGAAGACAGTGTTATTTAATTTATTCAGTGGAACGTTAGAAGCAACAATTAATGGTGGTTAATAACATCAGCTGTTAAATTACTGGTTCATGAGCTCATCAACCGTGCAAATGTGGTATAACAACTTAATCAGGTTTTAAGAGGCTTGCTTGAAGAGCTTAAACAATGAAATAAAGTGAACCTCCAAAAATAAATTACAAGACCCGTGAGGCGTCCCTTGCAAGTTGAACAATAGCAAACTTCATTGGCTAATCTAGTTTTATCCAACTAAACACTTTCAGGTTAAGCCCTCACGTAGATTATGTGCTTAAGGCCAAAACAATAACACATAAACGACCCCATAGGTCAGCAATCGTGAAACAAATCGTAAATACTAATGGGGTTTACCTCCAGCAATAAGTGACAGATTAACACTTCATCTTAAATCGAACACTATGGAGAAGTCAACCAGGTTCACAGACATTACAGGCAGGTCATGGCTGACAATGACGTTACCAGCCGTTATACGCCCAAGCAAATTATCTGCCTTAAAAATATAACGCACAAAAGTTATGTCGTAGGCAATGGCACAAAAGTATATGGCACTAATAGCTAAAATACAACACATGAGATGGTTGATGAATACTAATCTGATCGGTGACGTGGGGAGACAGTTCCACCAGCTTACCCTAGCCTGCCGCCATGCCCTAGGCCGTGAACAATCGGCACATCTACTACAGATCCCACATCCAAACAGCAGCGGCCTATACACGGAAACAGCGGCGACCCTAAAAATTATTTACTATAACTGTCTGTAGGCACCAGCCTGCTCTGAAGGATGACCTCATCAAATAGAAACAGTGTGGCACAGAACGGTTTCTACTTCTATTGTGGTTACATTAACACATTGCAGTAGAACGACCAGACCCCAAAAGAGCGAAGTAGCAGCTCGCTTGACAGACGTTCTCTCTACAAATATGAGCTCCAACTCAGTCATTCCACCTTGCCGATATCAAACGTCTCTCAGTTAATAACCATAGAATGTTGGCCAGATAAAAAGAGACGGCAATCTGAATTTCAACGCCACTATATATTTACCATAGGCCTAATAAATTTATATGAGTAGGAATACTGAAAGTATCACTTGGTCAAGGATCCCGGACGAACACAGACACAGTCTGAGGCGACCTAATTAACTCACTCGCGTGATATCACGTTAAATAGAAAAAAATTAAAATGATGGACATATTAACAATAAAAACAAGTTACGATATCTGATCCGTAACAATAAATAGGATAATTTTGCCCATACAGTTAGTTTAGCGACACTACTGATGAAGACAACTTCGTTGTCGAAATACGTATCTAGTGTGTAACTCTCGGTTATTTTTTTGTGGTTTTTGGGTTGATTCTGCTTTTTGTTTCAGTTTTCAGCCACAGTGTGTAACGATAATGTTTTTATCTATCATCGTTACTACGATTAAACACCTAAAGAAACCCCCAAGAAGTGCGAATAATACCAGCTGACTTTCTTTCTGTAAAGCAATGCAAATATAAGTTTCAAAATTGTTCATTGAAAAGTGGTTAAAAATTTTCATGTCGTAAAATCCGTACTGCGTTTCTTTAATATACGTTGAAACCCAAACATAAAAGACGAAATATTTTGTTTGAGGAACAAGTATATCTTAATTGTTCTGGAACTCTTGGAATAACAGAGGCTGATGTCATGCAATAGTAACCATAAGATAACGGAGGGACGAGTCCATTATTGATTTAGAGTGGGTTTCTTCTATCTGTCTTCTTTTGAGCAACAAGGAAGAACACAAATATCACGCAAGAAGATCAGTAGGAAGGGATATTTATTTACCCGCGAACGGGGAGTCGGTCCCGAGCAAGCAACGAGTAAATACCTTAAACAATGCGCTGTTACCTTTTTATTCCAAAAAGGGGTGAAAACACCTATCTTTTACCGCAAATATCGTTCTATATAGTTGTCGTGGGTGCAAACAAGTGTTTAATCTAATTTTCAGCCGAATCTAATATTTGACTTTCGAGAGAATACAACATAAACAGTGACTTTTTTCCTCATTCTCAACACGGTGAAGTTTATCACGCCATTTCAAATACATCTTAAAGTTTTCTGTATCATTAATCAATTGATCTTCAACGCTGGTAAATGTTGATGGTTCTCGATACAGATTAACAGTAAAAGTCATAGTTTTAAATCATCCTATCGATGACGTCATACCAGGTTTTGTCGCTTTAAAGTAGTAGCTAGCCATAGTATCTGCTTCTCACCCACTGAAATGTTTTCCTTATTTTCTGACGTTTCTCTGGAGAGAAACTAAGAGACTGTGTTGGGCTCTCATGCTCAAACATCTACCTGTCTGACATCTGCAAAGCACCAACAGGTGTTTAGGATGCCCAACCCTCAGATAGAAGCTGCCTTGCTGAGTCGTTTTAAAAGATAATAATTTGTGCGTGAGCATCCAAACTTTCATGTGACAACCAGAACCCTTTAATTAATTTACTTCAAAGCTCAATTCAGCACAACCAACGTAAACTTTTTACTATCAGTGAGATTGCCTTTTTTAAAGATAATTATATGCTATGTTCTTTCTTCAACTTCATATCAGTAATGTAGATCAGTGTGTGTTATTAAACATTAGTCAAATCTTAAGTTAAAATATCTCAAAATTTCTTAAAGTATAAACAGTAAACTGCATTTAACTCCAAAAATTGGTCTAGCTTCTCTTGAGAATTTTTAAATGAGCAGTAGGAACTAACCTGATTAGGTAAATTTATAGAAAGCATTTCAAATTTGTTAAAATTTTGACATCAAGTAGTTTTGACAGAAAAAAATATCAATAAATAGTGTTTGGTTCTCTTTTTTTTTTGTATTTTTACTAAGTAAACCTTATTTCTCATATTCATAGTAAATAAGATTTAATTTCTTTCATGTAAACAAACAAAATTGTCCTCATTCTTTGTTACAATATCGATTATTCTTATCATGTGTAATATTTAATTTCCTTCTGGTGATACTGAATGTCTTGTTGTCTTATTTTATGAAGTGTACATTTATCTTAAATCACCAGAAGTATTTATTTGATTTATTTGCTTAATAACCTTTATCACTAAATTTGAGTTTATATATTTTTTTAACAACTGTTTCATTGAACAATAATCCCTTGCTGAAACTTCATAAGTCTTTTTGCGGCGCAGATTAGAATTCTTTGCATCTAATATCTATATTCTTTTCAATATTCGTAACACTGTTCTGACTTGGTGATCCCTTTAATCTAACACTCCAGGCAGAGCAATATAGGTCCAAATATACCTTAATAATCTTGATCAATTACCTGATCATTCTCTTACGATTACCGTTTAAAATAATTTTTTTGTACCGTTATGCATGAATAAATTCTCATAGGACCGTTACAAGTGTCCAACCTCAGTCTTTTAAGATATTTCAATTAACAATTTGTAAAAGTGGCTAGTTTGGAATTTGTAATTTGTACGTTTCACAATTAAATGAAACAGCCAATTTGGTAGGCAGTGTTCGTCAAATACCTATTGTATTAAACTGGATGCATCTCACTAATTAAATCTGTCAGACATGTGACAATTAACAAAGGTGCTCACGCGTGTCGAACATATTCTCTATGCGCCAGGGCTTCTTCGCGTTTCTGACACTAGACTATTACATTTTATGCACTTATGTCAATTTGCAGTCTTATGGAAGGTCTTTAGAAGTGGTATCGTATTCGTAATTTAATTCCCATTACCTACTGAAATTCATTTAGCTCCGTTGAATTAAATTAGCTTAAACGTGTTATTTGAATAAAACTTGCACAGCGAGAAGTGTGTAGTGTGGATGCTTCTGAAACTAGCGAATAACTTTAGAATTTTAATACTTATTCCTGAAAGATTTAGAAGGCGAGAGTCCTAAATTTGCACAGATGCTAATTTTACTGCTTCATATCAAATTAGTTGTGGCCCTTTTATTTCTACGTTTTAGTGGTGAACTTACTGGTACTCTTCTCTTGATTTAGTACAAAACCAGTTTCGAGACTACATAGAAAACTTGTCTCAAATGTTTGAGGTTTCGCTTTAATTATTGCAGAACAATTGAGTTGGCAAAGTTATGATGTAACGTCATTATGCTAACTTTAATTAGCTAAGAGGTTTCGATAATTCATATTTTAAAAGCTTGTACAACACAAGAGACAACTTCAAGTCGAGCGTTTCTGATCTGGAGAGAATCTGGGTAAATTTTAATTAGTATTGTTGCACTTAAATATTGCTTAATAATATTTAAAGTGCAGTGTCTAGCAAAAAAAAACATTTTTGTCAGCAATAAAACTTAACGACAGTCTGGCAACGCCGATATCTGATCCCTTTAACCAAACGATCTTAGGCGATAACTAGGCGCTTTAAAAATGTTTTCAGTGAATTTTCATTTAAAGTGACTTTTCTTAAAAAAATTCACTAATGAGGAGATCCCGGCTTTTGAATTTTGAAAAAATTTCTTCAAATGACCGCGAATTAGGCACCTAAGAACCCATATCCAGGGTTAGTTTCAATTTATATATATATATATATATATATATATATATATATATATATATATATATATATATATACTTTATTTGTTTGCTGTAAGTTTGTGATTTCTTATTGGTTTGCGTGAACTGCAGTATCGAACCGTTCCGGTTCATCATCAGTACGCTAGTGCAGTAGCGCTACTCCAGTAGCGTACTGATGATGAACCGGAAGTGATTACAGTGTAGTGCAATATTCCAATCTATATATATATAAACTGCAGTCCATGTATGTATGTATCACACCGATAGCTCAAAAAATAATGATCTGTTTTGATTAAGTTTGGCACATACCTTCCTTTTGCAAGTGGCTTGGATAAGTTCGTTAGTCAGAAAAATCGGCCCAGGTTTTCCCGGAAACTTTTGTGTTTTCTTTCGAAAAAAGTTTATATCTTCGGAAATAACAAAGTTAGGGCAACCAAATCAAGTCGGCTGGTTTCCGTCATAAAGTGTGTCCTGCGCACCAAAATTTAGATCTGTATCTTAAAAGACAAAAAAGTTAGAGGTAAATTAATTTTTTTGGCAACCGTCCGAGAAGTACCCACTTCCCGAACGCTTTTTCTTTGAGAAAGTGGACTATAATATGTTATAATATGAGCAAAAAATATATTGTAAATCGAAATGGTTTTGTGTACATTTTAAAACATTGAACCAATGTATCACAGGATGTAGCTGCTAGTAGACACATGTAGAGAATAGTTGAGTGGCCTAAGTCCCTGTACATCTGATAATCAAATTCGATGGACTCCTGCATGACGAGTTCGAATCCTAGTTAGTGACTTTACTTTTTCAATATTTTTTTAATCTAATTTCACTTTACCGTTATCTACTCAGATTGTTGTTATTCGTATGAATTTTTTAGCGAGTTTTTGTTTAAAAAATAATTAGACAAAGAGAAGATAAAAGTTTTAAGACTCAATTCAATTTGAAAAGCATATCTGGTTGCTTGTTCTTGCCCTAACTTAGTGAAACCGTTCCATATTTAATACAGTCGTAGACTTTTCCCGTGGCTTCACAAAAGCTCGTTTTAGTGAATTTTCTTAAAAAAATTCACTAATGAGGAGATCCTGACACTTGAACTTTGACAAAATTTCTTAAAATGAGAGCGAACTAGGCCACCTAGAACCCATATTCAGGGTCAGTTTCAATTTTATATATATATATATATATATATATATATATATATATATATATATATATATATATATATTATATAGAGGGGTGAACAATTCACCAAAATTTAGGCCTGTAAATTTAAAGACAAAAAAGTTAGAGGCATTTAAAGAAAAAAAAAGGGGGTTTCCTTAAAACGTAAAAAGTCGCGATTTGAAACGTCAAAATTAGCAACATTTAGGCAAAGAACCTGACAGAAATACGGATTATGTAAAAAGTGTTCTGCTAACACTTAAGTTTCGGCTTAAACCATCATTGCCCTTCATTTTAATAAAATATTTCCAGAAAATTCATTTCAAATAGATACTTCCTCTGATGCTTTGGAGGTAGTTTTACTTAAATTTATGGTTCAACGGTATATAATTTTTAGCTAATTTTCATCGAAAAAATTCGTTAATGAGGAGACCGCGGCTTTTGAATTCTAAAAAGATTTCTTCAAATGAGCGCAAACTAGGCCCCCTAGAATCCATATATGGGTTTACTTTCTGTTTACATATATACAGTGTGAAGCATTTCTACGGTAAAGCTCAATATAAATGTTATTATGAAAGAAAATTGTATACGTTACCTATAGGGTGTTTTGAGCTGCATCTTATAAAATTATTTTGACAACCACAGGCTGGCCCATAAGTCGTTGGTGATACCCACGTTGTTTTTTAAACATTCCTTATTGCATTTTTGCATTTTTTATCCCAATATGATGCATGTTTGTCAAAAAAAATCGAGACGCAGTAAGTGCGTTTTAGTAGAGAATTTTCATTGAACGCTTCAAGATTTAATAACGCAATTTGCTATTAACCTAAGGTTCTTCAGTCAGGAAACGAGGTTTCTCGGAAATGTTTTAAGTTTATTTTCGGAAAATTTTTGTACATTTTCAAACAAGTTATGTTGGTAAAATATGGTACATTGTTCCTACTATATAGGTTATACCGGTGACCAAATTGATTCCTGCTTGCATTGAAGAGACATATTTTCTATTAAAAACATTTTAAGAAACTTCACTTCCATAACGCACTTGCTGCGTCCAGACTTTTTATTTCGCTTATAGACATGTAGCGACTTTGAAGCCTTTAGAACCCATATCCGAGGTGAACTTTTTCTGGAATTAAATTAAACATAATTTGAAAATGGCCACGAAATATTTTGCCCGTTGTTAGAAACGGACATTACTATGCGATATAAAGGTAAAAAGAATAACAGAGAAGGATATATTACTACACATCTTTTTCACGAAATTTAGACATTTATAAAAAAAACATCATTCGTACTAAAGGTCAAAAGTCAAAATACTAAAATAATATTTGTGATTAATATAATATATTTTTATATTACAAAGATACGTTTTTTGGTGTAGAGAGGCCAAAAAGGACCAAAAGGAATGCTTTTAAAATCTTGAGTTCAATCGATCAATTCTCTGCACCGATGAGGCTACATTCAAAAGCAATGGAGAGTCAACATTCACAATGCCCGTTGCTGATCTCAAGAGAATCCTCAATGGCTGCGAGAAGTGGACAACCAGCATTTGTGGAGCCTTAACACATGGTGTGACCTCATCCGGTGCCAGATCAGCGGATCCTACTTTTCGATGGCATCCTAACGTGTGTACTCTGAATTCCTCGTCAACCTCCTCTGTCAACTTCTGTAAGATGTCACGTTCAATACACGAAAGAAGATGTGGATGCAGCAGGATGGTTGTCAAAGTCATTTTTATCTGTCAGCACGAAACGTCATTGATAACGTGTACCCTGGACACCGGCTCGAAGGAGAAAGGCCTGTACTGTAGCCACCTGGATCCCCAGAGTTTTTTGTCTTTGGGGCTGGGTCGAAGAGATTGTTTATGGGCATTAACTCACAACAGAAGATGATATGAACGTGCAAATCCGGAAGGACTGCCAGTCGTTGAGCGGCGTAGAAATCCTGCGAGCTACCAACAGCGTTCGAGCACGGATCCAGGAATGTGTGAATCAAGGTGGCAGACACTTTGAATATTTATGAATGCTTACATTTTCTGCCCACACGGACAACACTCACGTCCTTCTCGTTGTGTGTGGTTTATGTTAAGAGCAGTTAAAATTTACTTTTGAGATTAATAGTAATAATAATAATGATAAGACGAAAAAACTGGTATCAGTGGTCAAATTCACTCTGTACACTCTGGTAAAAAAATTGCGTAGGTCAGTTATATGAAAGTTCTCTACCATAACGCACTTTCTGCGTTCAGTAATTCGCCTAAATTATTATCTCACTGAGTGCGCTAATATTGTAGAAAAACGATCGTCAGGTACTTACGTTTGTGTACGTTTCTGTTGTGCTTCTCTATTCGGGTTCTCCAAAGTTAACTTACCCTACTGACTTTCCTGATCAAGAGTGTTAAACAAATTTTACATAAATCCCTACTTTCAGCCAATAATTTGATAAACGACGCTCTTATATAACCAGTAAGTAAAAATCCGCACACAGCAAGTTCGTAATGGCAGGGCATTTTCATAAAAAAACAAATTTTAATAATTTTATATCCTATTTACCTAGAACCTTGTATTCATATGTAACCAAACGGTTCCATTTTTTCGTAGATACATTTTTTCCGATATTTAGAAAATTCTTATGAAAACTCGCTACAAAAATTCACTTAGCGCATCCAGGCGTTTTTAATTCTACTTTGAATGTTTAATGAAAAACGTAAAGGATTGGTTTTAAGGGCAGATAAGAAGTTGTACGATGAATTTCTTCATCTGTTATGGATAAGGACAAATTGTCTGATTTAGACATGGCCTATTTTAAAACGTTTTCCATTCAAACTGTCTTAATCAGAGGCTGTTTTCCAAGTGATCGAGTACGGCAGGAGATCGAGGGTGACTGTGTTCAGTAATGACAGTATGAGTAACCACCACAGTTAACAATCGACAGCGCATATCCCTCACAGCTACCGCAATCTATCTGCAAAAAAACTCCTGGTTCTTTCGGTCAGAGAATGCACTTAATTTGGTAAAGAGTTATTGTTGCTGTTTATCGCTTGTACTTTTTAAAAAGCTTTACTTTGTATATTAAAGAAATCTTTTTTTCTCCATATGTTCCTGAGTTTGCGTTTAAATATTTACTTACTTTAAAAGAAATCTGAACATGCAGTAAGAGTTTATAAATTTGAATAAAACTTATACATAATGTGTGTTGATCAAACTTAAATATAAATATCGTACGAATGAAAGACTAGAGTGTGCACGTGCTGCAATCGCTCCTGCAAAAACAAAGTCAATAAAGTGACTAGTATTGAAGTGAATTGTGCACAAGTGTTCTAGGAGTAAAGTAGTGTCTATTGGTGATGTTAACTACAAGAATTGCTTTTACGAAACGTCAACTGAAACAATTTAATGAATTGATTTAGTGTTGTGTGTCGAAAACTCCAAAAGAAACTACACGCGCATGAAAGAAATCAGGTCGTCTGTCGTAAAGGACGCTTTTTTATTTCAACAACACACCACGAGGCCTTACAGCCTAAATACTATCGTACCGTGGGTGTCGATAAGGAGAAAAGAGGCAACTTCTTAGTTCTGTACTTGAAGGTTTGGAGGTTCGGGGGAGAAGAAAAAACATGTGCCGCCAAGGAATTCCACAACTTGGAAGTCCTCGGGACAAAAGAGCGGGCATAACAAGATGTTCTATGCCTGGTAACCTGGACAGTAAAAAAGTGGATTCACTATGTTACCCTGGTAGATCTGTTGGGGGCAGCAGGTGGAAGAACTATGAAAGAAAGCTCCTCTGAGCAGTGCCCGTGCAGATATCTATAAAAGAGAGAGAGAGAAAGAGAGGTCACCAACGGAACGTCGGTGGGCAAGGGATGGCAGCTTTTGTTTGAAGGTAGGGTCACCGATGAGACGTATAGCTCTCTGCTGAATGGAGTCCAGGATAGCGAGTGTAGAAGCGGCAGCAGTACCCCAGATGTGGGAACAGTATTCGAGGATTGGTCTTATTTGTGAAGTATATAAGGTATAGAGATGAGCTGGTGAAAAGTATTTGCGATCCCGGAACAGGAAACCTAATTTCTTAGCAGCCGCTTTTGCAATTGATGTGACACGTTGGTTCCAATTAAGATTTGGATCCACAGAAGTGCCAACAAGGGAAAAGGACTCATTACTTTGAATAACTTGGTTGTTCATTGTGATGGTTCTAGGGCTGGTGTGTCTTTTATGAGAAAGAGAGCAAGACTGAGATTTAGTGGGGTTAAATTGTACAAGATTTCCACTTCCCCAGTCTAATATTTTTTGGAGATCCACGGAGACAGAACCCTCCATGTGTCTGCGATCCTCATCTAGTTGAGCCAAAAAGGCAGGCATAGAATATTGTATATTTGAGTGGAGGGTGCTGTCGTCCGCGTAACTATGAACTGGGTTGGATGTGCTAGAGAGGAGATCATTGATGTGGAGAAGAAACAAAGTAGGGGCTAAAGCTGAACCTTGAGGAACTCGTGTATTTATTGGATAGAGTTTAGAGGAATGACCATCCACAACAACAGAAATGCTCCGGTTGGAAAGGAAGTTTGCTGTCCAGGTACAGAGTTTTGGTGGTAGGCCATGCGCCGGAAGTTTATTAAGCAGCGCTGCGTGCCAGACCTGGTCGAAGGCTTTAGATGTGTCTAGAGCGACAATCTGGAATTCACCGTGTAGTTCCATAGACTTGCTCCAAGAATGGGTGACAAAGGAAAGGAGGTCGGCAGTTGATCTGTGTTGACGGAATCCATACTGCCTGTCGTAGATAAGACTGTCTTTTTCAAGAAATTTTCATCATTCGGTGTTTATATACTTTTCCAGCACTTTAGAGATGACTGAAAGGAGAGAAATAGGCCTGTAGTTGCTACGAAGCGCTTTGGATCCTTTCTTGGTGACGGGTTGTACTCTAGCAGGTTTCCAGTTCCTAGGGAATATGCCCCTATTGTAAGATGTCTGAAACAGACGAGTCAGGACACGAGCAAGGTCTGGTGCGCATTTTTTTGAGAACAAATGCTGGGATCTCGTTAATTCCAGAGGCTTTCCTGGTATTAAGAGAAGAGAGCATCTTTCGTACCTTTTTAGTTTTGAAAATGATATCCGTCATTTTATGCGCGACATTGGGGACTGTTGGTGGTAGAAAATTTGGAGGTGGGTTGAGAGTAGAACTCCTGGCGAACAACGAGGCAAAAAGTTCAGCCTTGCCCAGGGCGGTAGAAACAATTTCATCCCTTGAGACAAGTGGTGGGAACGTGCTCTTGCAGAAATTATTCCCAATAGATTTAGCAAGACTCCAGAAGGGTTTGCTGCTCTTGGAACTTAAGAGTAAATTGTTTTTGATATGGTTATTAAACGAGTTTTATGCCTCAGAAAGAATGCGGACATAGCGGTTTCTTGCGTCGTTAAATGCATGACGGTTTTCTTGACTGGGATTGTGTAGAAGCGTTTTGTGAGCTTTGACCTTTTTAAAGTCAGGCCTTGTCACAAGATTTAGAGAACCAGAGCTTTTGAGACTGCACCTATTAATCTAATTTTACAATTTAACTTACAGTAAAGATTCAGTTCTTTTGACCTGGGAGTCATAATTCAATAAGTGAAGATTGGAACCTGTGATGAGCACTAATAAGTACAATTTGTAGAACCAATTCAACACAATACAGTTTTTAGACCTGACGATCGTTTCGCTAAAAAACTTCATAAGACGGATGCATAAACTAAATGAGTAAAGACTAGAGCTACTATTTACATGTTAGGTGCCAAGCAGTTGCGAACAGCGTCCAGAAATTAGTTTACAACTCTCGATAGCCTTGCCAAGAACTCCCTATCTCAAATAACAACAAAGATAGCAATATTGCGCCAACAAAATATGACACCCTGTACATATAAAATATTCTATTTGACTTTTTCCCTATAATGTTAACTTGTGTCACAAAATTGCATCAGATATATTCTAATCTACTTTAAAAGGAAGTTTGAATTTTTAAATCTAAGAAGCATTGTCATTATAACTGACGTAATAATGACAATAAGTCGCAAACCACTTTCTTCTCTTATTGACCAGTCAAGATTTAAAAAGGGAAATTATAAGAAGTTGAATACTGGAAAGAACTTCACAGTACATTAACTCTCAAATTGCAGAATGACAAAGACCTTGCAAGACTATATAAATTTCGGGGAAATTGGGAAAGTTTAGAACTGTAATGATGTGTAAAAATGAATGAGATGCCTGTTTACAGAGACGCCTCGTTCTATGGAATTTTCTCTATTGTTTCAGTTCTTTTATTGAATCAAGTTTTAAGCCGTTTTTGAATTACTCCAGAGAAATAGTAAACAGTTGAAACTTTGCTCATTACACAGGTTTTCCCTACAGCAGCCTGTCACGCTTCACTTTGCTGTATGAAAGTGATTATCTTCTGCTGAAAGAGATTACAATTTAGCGCGATAAAGTAGACGGCCGTTATAATTATTTCAATTTTTTTTTTCAAAGCATTGTGTCGAGCTCCCTCTGTTAGCATTTAAACTTGTATGGAACAGAATTATCGCCAAAACCCTAATTAACGTATGTTGCATAAAACTTTTCCGTTAACAAAAACAGCTTTTGTTCAAATTTAGAAAGGTTTTTATTACTTTTAAAAAGGCATTAGTAATCTTTTAGACCCTAACTTGATTATTCAATTAATCTAAACTTCAAAGTTGAACTATCAATGATATAACCCGACAGAGATGAGACAAATTTTTTGTATAAATAACTCAGCAAATACAAGGTTAACCTTCGTCTGCATGACAGGGTACCTGGGTACCCATTCTGTTTTAAAAGTGATGTTTTTATTTGTTAATGTTGATATTTATGCCTAAGGTGTTGTGACATCTCAGAATTCATTATAAAAAACCATTTTCTGCCAACGTAGTATTTTTTATAACCTTTGAAAATTATATAATGGACTAATTTTTTATACCTATTCCTTACATCAGGGGTACCCCGGTACCTATTAATAAAAATTTATTTTGTTGCAAATCTTTAACTTTGGGGCACCGTAATAAAAAATTAACACTATTTGAAAAACTATATTAATTTTATAATATTTTTTATTACAATAATTCTTTTACAGTTTGCAATTATAACACTTATTTATTTTCTCACAATGTTCGTCGCATATTGGGCGGCTACAAACGTCACACGATTTTCTGATTTTACTCTGTCTTTTTGTAGCAGCTCGACACACGTAACATTTACCTGTTACTTGAAGGCGTCCGGTTTTATCTCTGGGATGATTCTTTTCTACAACCGGCGGTGGCAGTTAGTATGCTAATAGACCTCCTAACATGCACTCATTTCCCGATTTAGTACTAAAATGTTGTAACACCTTTGGTGATTTAGCTCCCAATTCTATGCTGGGTATGGATAATTGCTTTCCAAGTTTTTGAAAAAATTTTCAACGATATTTGTTTTCTTCTGAAGATGGTTATTTTCAGTATAAATAATATATGCTGCTAATCCTGCTATATCAAGCATGTTATAAAACATTGCAAGAGGCCAACGGTTTGTTCGACGTTTGACAGAGTAGTGCGACACCATCTTATCCATATTATCAACACCACCTTTCCCTGAATTGTAATAATGGATTATTTCACGTTTTTTCTTTGGACCAGATACATTTGCAGTGAGCAGTGCCCGTGCAGATATCTATAAAAGAGAGAGAGGTCACCAACGGCACGTCGGTGGGCAAGGGATGGCAGCCTTTGGGTGAGGGTAGGGTCACCGATGAGACGTATAGTTATCTTTTAAATGGAGTCCAGGATAGCGAGTGTAGAAGCGGCAGCTGCACCCCAGATGTGGGAACCGTATTCGAGGTTTGGCCTTATTTGTGAAGTATATAAGGTATAGAGATTAGCCGGTGAAAAGTATTTGCGAGCCCGGAAGAGAAAACCTAATTTCTTAGCAGCCGCTTCTGCAATTGATGTGACATGTTGGTGCCAATTAAGATTGCGATCCACAGAAATGCCAACTAGAGAAAAGGACTCATTACTTTGAATAACTTGGTTGTTCATTGTGATGGGTCTAGGGCTGGTGTATCTCTTATGAGAAAGAAAGCAAGACTGATATTTGGTGAGGTCAAATTGTACAAGATTTCTACTTCCCCAGTCTAATATTTTTTGGAGATCCACGGAGACATAACCCTCCATGAGTCTGCGATCCTTACCTAATTGGGCTAAAGAGACAGGCTTAGAATATTGTATATTTGAGTGGAGGGTGCTGTCGTCCGCGCAACTGTGAACTGGGTTGGATGTGCTAGAGAGGAGGTCATTGATGTGGAGAAGAAACAAAGTAGGCGCTAAAGCTGAACCTTGAGGAACTCCTGCATTAATTGGATACAGTTTAGAGGAATGACCATCCACAACAACAGAGATTCTCCTGTTGGAGAGGAAATTTGCTGTCCAGGTACAAGGTTTTGGTGGTAGGCTATAGGCCGGAAGTTTATTAAGCAGCGCTGCGTGCCAGACCTGGTCGAATGCTTTGGATATGTCTAGAGCAACAATCTGGGATCCACCGTGTAGTTCCATAGACTTGTTGACAAAGGAAAGGAGGTCGGCAGTCGATCTGCGCTGACGGAATCCATACTGCCTGTCGTGGATTAGACTGTGTTTTTCAAGAAATTTTAGCAATTCGGTGTTTATATACTTTTACATCACTTTAGAGACGACTGAAGGGAGAGAAATAGGCCTGTAGTTGCTAGGAAGCGCTTTGTATCATTTCTTGGGGATGGGTTGTACTCGAGCAGTTTTCCAGTTACTAGGGAATATGCCTTTATTGTAAGATATCTGAAACAGACGAGTCAGGACAGGAGCAAGTTCTGGTGCGCATTTTTTTAAAACAATTGCTGGGATCTCGTCAAGGCCAGAGGCTTTCCTGATATTAAGAGAAGAGAGCATCTTTCGTACCTTTTCAGTTTTGAAAATGATATCCGTCATTTTATGGGCGACATTGGGGACTGTTGGTGCTTCAACGTTTGGAGGTGGGTTCAGAGTAGAATTGCCGGCGAACAACGAAGCCAATAGTTCAGCCTGGCTCAGGGCGGTAGAAACAATTTCATCCCCTGAGACAAGAGGTGGGAACGTGCTTTTACAGAAATTATTCCCAATAGATTTAGCAAGAGTCCAGAAGGGTTCGCCGCCATTGGAGCTTAAGAGGACTTTGTTCTTGATATGGTTATTAAACGAGTTTTTTGCCTCAGTTAAATGCTTGACGATTTTCTTGACTGGGATTGTGTAGAAGCGTTTTGTGAGCTTTGACGTTTTCAAGTCTGGCCTTGTCACAGGATGTAGAGAACCAGGGCTTTTGGGTGGCTGAAGAGGTTTTCTGTGTACGTGGAATCAATAATTCCATGCCAGCTTAGATAATTTTGGTGACGTTTTGTGGGATATCAGAGGGGTCAGGATGAGAGAATCAGACAGACGCCCATGGAAATGAGGAAAAGTAATCCCGCATTTCGTCCCAGTTTGCGGAGTTGTAGTGCCAAACGATACGTGGGTGTGATGACTGTGTGACCTCGGGTTGCATTGCGCAGGAAGCAGTGACCACGCCGTGGTCTGAGAGACCAAGGAGGGCGGTGGCTGTCTTATAGCATTCAGATTTTGTAGTAAGAAGGAGATCCAAGGGATTTGAGCTGTGTGTTGGGATACGATGAAAGTAAGTAGGTTGCTGAGCCATATTGGCTAAAGAATTGCTGACTGCAAAGGCCTCCGCTGCTCTCCCTTGTGGATCGGTTTTTGAAGATCTTAGCCATTCCTTATTATGGATATTGAAGTTACCAAGAATAGTGACCTCGGAGGAAGGATATTCGGAAATCAGATAGTCGGTTTTTTGAGAAAGGTAGTCAAAGAGCTGGACAAAGTTGTTGTCAGAAGGTGACCGGTAAATGCAACAGATGAATTTAGTTGCAGCCCTGAGAGAGAGTTTTATCCATAGTATGTATTTTCTTTCAGCTTCTAAATTGGGAAGTCAGGTGCAGGGTAGATTGCTACGGACGTATGCGCACACGCCTCCATGCAATATAAAGGAAGTAAGGAGCTCATACCCCGGGAAATTAAGGTGATTAGTGGCTGTTTTGGCACTGATTTGTGTTTCGGTGAGGAAGAGGAGTTGAGGCCTGTTAGCCTGGAGGAAATGGTGGACGGAGTTCAGGTTAGAATTTAGGCCACATATATTCGAAAAGGATATGTTAAATCTTGAAGTTGGCGCCCCCTGTACACCCCTCTCCGGGAGATCCGAATGGAGGGGTATTTTGCCTCCGGAATATTTTGTACAAGGAGGAGCCATCATCATTTTTTCTTATATGGGAAATCGACTCATACACCAGAACCGAAAACGTCTGTTGGGACTTCACCGGCCCATTGATGTAAGGGGTGGTACCTCCTCGGGCGTGAAAAAATCCTTTACTAATACGTAAAGAAAAATTCCACTACCACCTGCTATGGATTGGATTGAATCAATGTCTACCCCTTTAAAAATAAGATTAATAAAGGGACTATCAATTGTACAATAGTTATGAGTAGGTAATGCGCCACTTGGGACAAACAGGAAGTGGGGGGCGGAGCCCCTCACCCCCACTCCTCCCCTAGTGGGCGGAGCCCCACCTCTTGTGGGCGGAGCCCCACCCCTTGTGGGCGGAGCCCCACCCCTTGTGGGCGGAGCCCCACCATTTGTGGGCGTGGCCACGCCCCAAGATGGCGGACCCAAGATGGCGGACTTGGGCCAGACAGGACGTCACATTTACATTTAGCCTTGTTATGTAACCTGTAAACATTCTAAGGTCATTGACCTGTTATGTCTAGGAAACTTTGGCCAGACAGTGACGTCACAGGACTTGGGCCAGACAGTCACATGCAAACATTCCAAAGTGTCTAACCTATTACTTCAAATTATTCTAAGGATATTTTGAAAAAAACCATTTGGAGCAGGTGAGTTTCGAACCCGGGACATTCAGATGGGAGGCAACGATGCTACCCATTGAGCTAAGCAGACGCTTGTTAATTTATTGTTTTAGGCTGGTATATATACGACTTTTAATTACAAACAAACCATACATGTAACATAATTAAAGTTTTTGTTATTATTAGACAAATGGATGATTTACAAAATAATAATTAATATGTTTAATATTAGAGACGGAACCAAAACGGAGGAACCAAAATGGCGGAATAAAAAAATGGCGGAATGAAAGATGGCGGTCTAACCTGTGATACCTTAAGCTGACATATATACCCCTGACATTATAAAAAATGGCGGCTTTCGTTCTTAAAGATGGTGCCTTTCGCTTTTAAAGATGGTTGAAGACTCCATTATTTAAAGTTACGTCACTCCAACCTTTAGAGCCGACAAATGAGAGTGAGGTTGATAAGCGAGAATAATGGTATTGGTCGAAGACTCCATGATTTAAAGTTACACCCCCCATTAAAACAAACCATTCATAAAGCTTTTGTTATTAGACATAAGACATAATAATTAATATGTTTAATATTAGACAGACTATTAGATTTCGCATAGAAATTAGCCGAACGCCACAATTGTTATATGGGTAGGTTCTAAAAATAACACACAGAGGTCGTTGGCAAACAAAAGAAGGAAGTTCAGAAACAAAATAGACAACAGGTTCAAATAGGAAACCAAATATCGTAGAGACAATAGAGGTCGCTGGCAAAACAAAGAAGGAAGCTCAGAAACAAAATGGACAACAGGTTCAACTCTTAAAAATAGGGACTTTTTAGC
Organism: Tillus elongatus; assembly: GCA_964006375.1. Classification (NCBI taxonomy): domain Eukaryota; kingdom Metazoa; phylum Arthropoda; class Insecta; order Coleoptera; family Cleridae; genus Tillus; species Tillus elongatus. The sequence continues at coordinate 62,140,838 of OZ023263.1, read as the reverse complement.
CTTATGTGTGGGCGCGGCAAGTAGTTGATTTTATTTTGAAAGAGATACAGGTTCGATTCCTGATATATGCTCCTTGATATGGTAGCGTCAAACAAATACAAAGAGGTACTGAATAACTAAACAGTAAGCTTAGAAACAATGGTTGGTTACAGGTTCAATATTCCTTTCTTAAGCTAACCCCACGTGTTTAGTGTCATGTTACTCGTCTAAGTAAGCAGAATTAAAAAATGGCGACTAAAATAAGAGAAAAAAATTAAAACCCTTATCGCGGAAGATCCGTGAGATGTACTATAGAAGCAACACATGCACGGTGTTAAGGAGGTCAAATCAAAGTGGAATATACAGTAAAATGGCCACTTCCGGTCTAAACTTTAAATCCTTATATCTTTTGAACGGAAAGTGATAGAAATGAACTGACTTTAAAAATATATCGTTTCATAACAAGCTCTACAAGAAAATGAGATAAAAAACTTTAAACCCTTATCGCGGAAGATCCGTGAGATGTACGAGAGAACCAATACATGCACGGTGTTAAGGAGGCCAAATCAAATTGGAATATACAATAAAATGGCCACTTCCGGTCTAAACTTTAAATCGTTATATCTTTTGAACGGAAAGTGATAGAAATGAACTGACTTTAAAAATGTATGTTTCATAACAAGGTCTACAAGAAACTGAGATAAAAAACTTCAAACCCTTATCGCGGAAGATCGGTGAGATGCACGATAGAACCAATACATGCACGGTGTTAAGGAGGTCAAATCAAATTGGAATATACAATAAAATGGCCACTTCCGGTCTAAACTTTAAATCCTTATATCTTTTGAACGGAAAGTGATAGAAAGGAACCGACTTCAAAAATGTATGTTTCGTAACAAGGTCTACAAGAAACTGAGATAAAAAACTTCAAACCCTTATCGCGGAAGATCGGCGAGACGTACGATAGAACCAATACATACACGCTGTTCAGCAAAGCAAACTCTATAAGCATATTCAATAAAAATGTTACTTCCGGTAGACACTTCCGGTATAGCTATTCTTAGAGCTAGATACATGTGTGACACATCAAAATCATCGTCTTGTTGAACAGAAGAAATATAATATTTAAGTAAGTCAGAACAAGCTGTGTTAACACCTAAAAACAACACACTCTCTCTTAGACTTAATGAAGTTACTTTCAGAGAAAATTTCAACCATACCAGAAAGAACAGTAATCAATAGCGTATTTAAATGTTGACTACATCAAGTGATGCGTGCTACAGACAAATTTTAGTACACCCTCTTAGACTTATTGAAGTTGACGGCACAGGCAGCTGTCAAGCGTACCTAACAAACCAAAGTAAATATGTCTTGAAGAACAGTCTTCCATTGCCCTAAACCAACACATCTCTATCATTTCAGAGTAATCTTAGCCATGTGACCAGTTAAACTAAGTATCTTGAAGTGTAGCTTTTATGTTTATGAGATATAAAATAAGAAAACCAAAGAGTTAATTGTCTATTACAACAACAAGCAGAAGGGGTTGACTTGGTACCTACAGCTGCTACATACTTGGTAAAAATGGGGTACCACTAGCATTTCAGAGTAATTTTACCAGGGGCTCGGAATACCGATGCCCTAGAAGTGTCGGAAGCAACATTTCAATTAACACCAACAACCGCTAAATACTTGTTGGACTTTAGTATGTTTGGTATTAAATTTGGCTTGTTGGATAACCAATCATTTTTATGAAAAATGCAACAATTTTTATTTCTGCGTAAGCGAATTTAATCAGAAATATAGAACCAACCTTCAAGAAACCGAAAAAAGAGGATAAGAACATTAAGAACAAACATTCCGATACCGAAGTGATCCTAAACACACCATATGATGCAAATTCTGTAAATCTCTTTAACAGAAGAAAAACAAAAGTGAAACACCGTAAGACAAATAGAACCGACGTACATAACAGATGTGTCTGAGGAGAAACGTATTCAGAACCTTATTGAGTTTACTAAGTTTTAAGTATACGAACATCACAGTCTATGTACCAACCAACCAACCAACCAACTGTTTTTGAGGTGTAGCCTTTATGTATGTATGTATGTAATTTAATTTTCGATAGTGTAAAATAAAATTAAAAAGTGTGATATATGAAAAAATAAGAAAACTAAAGAGTTGATTGCCTATTACAACGGTCAGCTGAAGAAACAATTAGGTAGCCAGAATACCGATACCCTAAATATTTCAACCGAAGGAGTTCACTTAGAGTCACATCTAGGGGGCCGGAATACCGGCCCCCTAGATGTGTCGGAAGCAACATCTCAACTAACGCCTACAACCGCTACATACTTGGTGGACTTTGGTGGAACACAGACTGAAAACAACTTGATATCTGGTACATATGTCTGTAAAGATTTCATTCTAAATTTAGCCTGTTGGATATCCAATCTTTTCTATGAAAAGTGCAACCAACCAACTAACCAACCACCCAACCAACCAACCAACGTTGAGGGGCGTAGAGATAGCAAGCTATCTACAAGTGGACCCCTCTGAACCTATGATGTTAATAATGGATTAAGAGATTGAATTGGTACGTGTTTATATTGAAGGCTTGCAAGCTACGTACAAGTGTCTGAATATATGATGGTAATGATGGGTTAAGATATTTAATTGACATGTATTAAAGGCTTAGCGGTTTTCACTTGAGTCATCGTCATTCGAAAACTATTAGAACGAAAACCAGGTCCTTTACTCTGGTATATCTTACTCAGTAGGAACCAAATGTCTTCGAAAACAACATTCTTTGCTTTTCTGAAAGGCAAGTGAGCAGCCCCCCTTGTCGAACCCCTCCGAGCTAAAGGTAAACCCCACTCTGTCTTCGGGATCGACATCATGGACTATATGACTCACAATATCTTTAATACGATCTTTGACCCACTTCTCTGGATCGTTGACATCGTCAGGTATATCTTGTAGTCTAAAGCATACGCTTCGTCTATCAAGTTTAAACTTCTTATTGGAGGTCACTGTATCTTCAAGTATTTGGAATGCCATTGTTTCGTGCTACACAACTGACTGTGTTGGTTAAAGGACCGAAGTTTAGCCTCGTGTTTATTAAAGACTAAAGTTTAGCAGGTACTAATTGTTTTCACATTCACTGTTGGCTACCGACTGAACCTTAGCTCCTCGTCTTAATATTCGACAAACAACACAGACAACACAACTTATTGTTTTCACCTTCACTGTTGGTTAACGACTGAACCTTAGTGGACGCTTCTGAGTCAAACAAGAAGAAAACAATTTAAAACACATCTACGATGACCATGAGGCAGCCTACATGGACTTTGAACAATTTTTTAAAAATAGATGCGGCCAGGTTAATTGATTAACCATCCAGGTCAGTCTTCACCTTCACTGTTGGCTACCGACTGAACCTTAGCAGAAGCTCCTCGTCTTAATATTCGACAAACAACACAGACAACACAACTTATTGTTTTTACCTTCACTGTTGGCTATCGACTGAACCTTAGCGGACGCTCCTCGTCTTAATATTCGACAAACAACACAGACAACACAACTTATTGTTTTCACCTTCACTGTTGGTTAACGACTGAACCTTAGTGGACGCTTCACGTCTTAATATTCAACAGACAACAACGACAGCTGTCATACAGCCGTCTGACATGACAGACAGCTGTCATACAGCTGTCATACAGCTGTCATACAGCTGTCTAACACAGCTGTCTAACACAGCTGTCTAACACAGCTGTCTAACACAGCTGTCTAACACAGCTGTCTAACACAGCTGTCTAACACAGCTGTCTAACACAGCTGTTTAACACAGCTGTCTAACACAGCTGTATGACAGCTGTATGACAGCTGTCTGTCATGTCAGACGGCTGTATGACAGCTGTCGTTGTTGTCTGTTGAATAGACATCGCCTTTAGACTATGATGAATACCTAATAAATTCGCAGGTATTTTCAGCAGAAATTAGTATAAAAGAAATTTGAATTGTAAAATTCAAATCAATTACCTAATTTGTCTAACACAGCTGTTTAACACAGCTGTCTAACACAGCTGTCTAATAGGGCAGACATATGTCTAACACATGTCTAGCAGATGTGTAACAGTCACTCTTTTGCGGAACATAAGCTGAATGTTTTTAAGTCAAACAAGAAGAAAACAATTTAAAACACATCTACGATGACCATGAGGCAGCCTACATGGACTTTGAACAATTTTTTAAAAATAGATGCGGCCAGGTTAGTTGATTAACCACCCCGACTCTTAGCTGACCCGACTGGTCCACCACCTTGTCATGGAGCTAACCCGGTATTAACCTGGAAAGCTTAGAGGTCTAACCTGGGCACATGCACCACCGTTTCTTGTGACGTCACTCGCTTCCAGCATCGTTTTTATTTATAGCGTCAGCTGTGACTGACCTGGATGGTTAATCAACTAACCTGGCCGCATCTATTTTTAAAAAATTGTTCAAAGTCCATGTAGGCTGCCTCATGGTCATCGTAGATGATAGATAGATAGATAGATAGATAGGTGCTTTATTGTCCAAAGATAAAAATCTTATTGACAAGCAAAGTGTTAACATATAAAAGTAAAAGTTGTCAAAAGATAAAAACACAAAAATATAAGTTCACAACAAATAGTAATATAAGTGCCTATGTAACTAGTTTAACTATATATAAATAACAATATAAAAAACAATATAAACATAAATACACAGCTGACTAACAATATAATAAAAACACACAATATATAGAAAGCAGCTCAAATGAAAACAACCAATCAAAACTGTCACAGTAGTGTATCATTAAAAAATTCATCTATTGAATAATAACATTTTTCAATTAAAAATTCCTTAAGCTCTTTCCTAAAAATTTCAATGTCACCAATCCTCCTCAAGTTTAGTGGTATCTGGTTAAATATCTTTTTACTATTATATATCAATGACCTCTTTAATAATGATGTGGACGGTATAGGAAGAGGAATGCAGTTCTTTTGTCTTGTATCACGAGAAGACACTGACCTGATTTCATCTTTATATTTTCCATGCATAAGGCATGCAGTCTCCAAAACAAACAGAGACGGTAGGGTCAATATCCGCTCAGAAACAAATAAAGGTCTACAAGAGTCACGGACACTAACCCCACACAAATATCTGATGGCTCTTTTCTGCAGAATAAATACAGAATTGAAAAGATAACCTGCACAAGAGCCCCAGTAACAAATGCCATGCCTTAGATGGGACTCCACAAGTGAGAAGTAAACACTTCTAGATGTACTCTTGTCCAAGCTTTTTGAAACAACTCTTAGTGCGTGACAACCTGATGAAAGCTTCTTACATGTGTTTTAAATTGTTTTCTTCTTGTTTGACTCAGAAGCGTCCACTAAGGTTCAGTCGTTAACCAACAGTGAAGGTGAAAACAATAAGTTGTGTTGTCTGTGTTGTTTGTCGAATATTAAGACGAGGAGCTAAGGTTCAGTCGGTAGCCAACAGTGAATGTGAAAACAATTAGTACCTGCTAAACTTTAGTCTTTAATAAACACGAGGCTAAACTTCGGTCCTTTAACCAACACAGTCAGTTGTGTAGCACGAAACAATGGCATTCCAAATACTTGAAGATACAGTGACCTCCAATAAGAAGTTTAAACTTGATAGACGAAGCGTATGCTTTAGACTACAAGATATACCTGACGATGTCAACGATCCAGAGAAGTGGGTCAAAGATCGTATTAAAGATATTGTGAGTCATATAGTCCATGATGTCGATCCCGAAGACAGAGTGGGGTTTACCTTTAGCTCGGAGGGGTTCGACAAGGGGGGCTGCTCACTTGCCTTTCAGAAAAGCAAAGAATGTTGTTTTCGAAGACATTTGGTTCCTACTGAGTAAGATATACCAGAGTAAAGGACCTGGTTTTCGTTCTAATAGTTTTCGAATGACGATGACTCAAGTGAAAACCGCTAAGCCTTTAATACATGTCAATTAAATATCTTAACCCAACATTACCATCATATATTCAGACACTTGTACGTAGCTTGCAAGCCTTCAATATAAACACGTACCAATTCAATCTCTTAATCCATTATTAACATCATAGGTTCAGAGGGGTCCACTTGTAGATAGCTTGCTATCTCTACGCCCCTCAACGTTGGTTGGTTGGTTGGGTGGTTGGTTAGTTGGTTGGTTGCACTTTTCATAGAAAAGATTGGATATCCAACAGGCTAAATTTAGAATGAAATCTTTACAGACATATGTACCAGATATCAAGTTGTTTTCAGTCTGTGTTCCACCAAAGTCCACCAAGTATGTAGCGGTTGTAGGCGTTAGTTGAGATGTTGCTTCCGACACATCTAGGGGGCCGGTATTCCGGCCCCCTAGATGTGACTCTAAGTGAACTCCTTCGGTTGAAATATTTAGGGTATCGGTATTCTGGCTACCTAATTGTTTCTTCAGCTGACCGTTGTAATAGGCAATCAACTCTTTAGTTTTCTTATTTTTTCATATATCACACTTTTTAATTTTATTTTACACCATCGAAAATTAAATTACATACATACATACATAAAGGCTACACCTCAAAAACAGTTGGTTGGTTGGTTGGTTGGTACATAGACTGTGATGTTCGTATACTTAAAACTTAGTAAACTCAATAAGGTTCTGAATACGTTTCTCCTCAGACACATCTGTTATGTACGTCGGTTCTATTTGTCTTACGGTGTTTCACTTTTGTTTTTCTTCTGTTAAAGAGATTTACAGAATTTGCATCATATGGTGTGTTTAGGATCACTTCGGTATCGGAATGTTTGTTCTTAATGTTCTTATCCTCTTTTTTCGGTTTCTTGAAAGTTGGTTCTATATTTCTGATTAAATTCGCTTACGCAGAAATAAAAATTGTTGCATTTTTCATAAAAATGATTGGTTATCCAACAAGCCAAATTTAATACCAAACATACTAAAGTCCAACAAGTATTTAGCGGTTGTTGGTGTTAATTGAAATGTTGCTTCCGACACTTCTAGGGCATCGGTATTCCGAGCCCCTGGTAAAATTACTCTGAAATGCTAGTGGCACCCCATTTTTACCAAGTATGTAGCAGCTGTAGGTACCAAGTCAACCCCTTCTGCTTGTTGTTGTAATAGACAATTAACTCTTTGGTTTTCTTATTTTATATCTCATAAACATAAAAGCTACACTTCAAGATACTTAGTTTAACTGGTCACATGGCTAAGATTACTCTGAAATGATAGAGATGTGTTGGTTTAGGGCAATGGAAGACTGTTCTTCAAGACATATTTACTTTGGTTTGTTAGGTACGCTTGACAGCTGCCTGTGCCGTCAACTTCAATAAGTCTAAGAGGGTGTACTAAAATTTGTCTGTAGCACGCATCACTTGATGTAGTCAACATTTAAATACGCTATTGATTACTGTTCTTTCTGGTATGGTTGAAATTTTCTCTGAAAGTAACTTCATTAAGTCTAAGAGAGAGTGTGTTGTTTTTAGGTGTTAACACAGCTTGTTCTGACTTACTTAAATATTATATTTCTTCTGTTCAACAAGACGATGATTTTGATGTGTCACACATGTATCTAGCTCTAAGAATAGCTATACCGGAAGTGTCTACCGGAAGTAACATTTTTATTGAATATGCTTATAGAGTTTGCTTTGCTGAACAGCGTGTATGTATTGGTTCTATCGTACGTCTCGCCGATCTTCCGCGATAAGGGTTTGAAGTTTTTTATCTCAGTTTCTTGTAGACCTTGTTACGAAACATACATTTTTGAAGTCGGTTCCTTTCTATCACTTTCCGTTCAAAAGATATAAGGATTCAAACTTTAGACCGGAAGTGGCCATTTTATTGTATATTCCAATTTGATTTGACCTCCTTAACACCGTGCATGTATTGGTTCTATCGTGCATCTCACCGATCTTCCGCGATAAGGGTTTGAAGTTTTTTATCTCAGTTTCTTGTAGACCTTGTTATGAAACATACATTTTTAAAGTCAGTTCATTTCTATCACTTTCCGTTCAAAAGATATAACGATTTAAAGTTTAGACCGGAAGTGGCCATTTTATTGTATATTCCAATTTGATTTGGCCTCCTTAACACCGTGCATGTATTGGTTCTCTCGTACATCTCACGGATCTTCCGCGATAAGGGTTTAAAGTTTTTTATCTCATTTTCTTGTAGAGCTTGTTATGAAACGATATATTTTTAAAGTCAGTTCATTTCTATCACTTTCCGTTCAAAAGATATAAGGATTTAAAGTTTAGACCGGAAGTGGCCATTTTACTGTATATTCCACTTTGATTTGACCTCCTTAACACCGTGCATGTGTTGCTTCTATAGTACATCTCACGGATCTTCCGCGATAAGGGTTTTAATTTTTTTCTCTTATTTTAGTCGCCATTTTTTAATTCTGCTTACTTAGACGAGTAACATGACACTAAACACGTGGGGTTAGCTTAAGAAAGGAATATTGAACCTGTAACCAACCATTGTTTCTAAGCTTACTGTTTAGTTATTCAGTACCTCTTTGTATTTGTTTGACGCTACCATATCAAGGAGCATATATCAGGAATCGAACCTGTATCTCTTTCAAAATAAAATCAACTACTTGCCGCGCCCACACATAAGGCTAAAAAGTTCCTATTTTTAAGAGTTGAACCTGTTGTCCATTTTGTTTCTGAGCTTCCTTCTTTGTTTTGCCAGCGACCTCTATTGTCTCTACGATATTTGGTTTCCTATTTGAACCTGTTGTCTATTTTGTTTCTGAACTTCCTTCTTTTGTTTGCCAACGACCTCTGTGTGTTATTTTTAGAACCTACCCATATAACAATTGTGGCGTTCGGCTAATTTCTATGCGAAATCTAATAGTCTGTCTAATATTAAACATATTAATTATTATGTCTTATGTCTAATAACAAAAGCTTTATGAATGGTTTGTTTTAATGGGGGGTGTAACTTTAAATCATGGAGTCTTCGACCAATACCATTATTCTCGCTTATCAACCTCACTCTCATTTGTCGGCTCTAAAGGTTGGAGTGACGTAACTTTAAATAATGGAGTCTTCAACCATCTTTAAAAGCGAAAGGCACCATCTTTAAGAACGAAAGCCGCCATTTTTTATAATGTCAGGGGTATATATGTCAGCTTAAGGTATCACAGGTTAGACCGCCATCTTTCATTCCGCCATTTTTTTATTCCGCCATTTTGGTTCCTCCGTTTTGGTTCCGTCTCTAATATTAAACATATTAATTATTATTTTGTAAATCATCCATTTGTCTAATAATAACAAAAACTTTAATTATGTTACATGTATGGTTTGTTTGTAATTAAAAGTCGTATATATACCAGCCTAAAACAATAAATTAACAAGCGTCTGCTTAGCTCAATGGGTAGCATCGTTGCCTCCCATCTGAATGTCCCGGGTTCGAAACTCACCTGCTCCAAATGGTTTTTTTCAAAATATCCTTAGAATAATTTGAAGTAATAGGTTAGACACTTTAGAATGTTTGCATGTGACTGTCTGGCCCAAGTCGTGTGACGTCACTGTCTGGCCAAAGTTTCCTAGACATAACAGGTCAATGACCTTAGAATGTTTACAGGTTACATAACAAGGCTAAATGTAAATGTGACGTCCTGTCTGGCCCAAGTCCGCCATCTTGGGTCCGCCATCTTGGGGCGTGACCACGCCCACAAGGGGTGGGGCTCCACCCACTAGGGGTGGGGTTCCGCCCACTAGGGGAGAGTGGGGGTGGGGGGCTCCGCCCCCCCACTTCCTGTCTGTCCCAAGTGGCGCATTACCTACTGTTATGCTTTTTCGACATAGTAAGAGGATACAAAACATTATCATTTTCATCCATGCTTATTGTCGCGTATTTTACGTATCCGTATTCACCTATTATTATTGTTACCAAACTCTACAGTTATGCGTAAGCTCCGCTAAAACTCCAGGCTGATCACAATTGGTGTGAAGCTAAAAAGCGTAATTACCACCCCCTGCTATGGATTGGAGTGGATCAATGCCTACCCCTTTAAAAATATGATTAATAAAGGGACTATCAATTGTACAATAGTTATGCTTTTCGACATAGTAGGAGGATACAAAACATTATCATTTTGCATCCATGCCTATTGTCGCGTATTTTACGTATCCGTATTCGACTATTATTATTGTTATCAAACTCTACAGTTATGCGTACGCTCCGCTTAAACTCCAGGCTGATCACAATTGGTATGAAGTTAAAAAGCTTAATTACCACAACCAGATTTATATAACGACTCAAGTGACACAGAAATTGCATTTCCTCAGAATTGAAGCTTCATAATGTGATTTCTTTATTAACACAATACGTTTATCGCGTACTGTAACCTAGTTAATGAATTTGGATATCACTGAGTCAGCTATTTTTCGAATTTAAGGGTTTTGTTCGATTTCTGTAAAAGCTATTAAATGACGCTCACCTCGTTCAGTCAGAACATCATCGATTTCATTTTATGACTTTATAATTTTAACAACAAAACTACATATTGAAACAACATGTTCTCGTATTCACTTATAAATAATAATAATAATAATTTTATTTATCAATCAATCGCTTTACAAAGTACAACAATATGACCTAATCAAATAATATAACCCATGATAAATAGAAAATCACTCCCACAGAGGTACCATCACCTGTGCGTGGGATCTCAACACTTTTTCCACCAACATATTTACTGTCCTATTAACCCTCTTCTCAGCCGAAATAAAAGCCGCACAAAAAATTTTGTAATGCATCACACTTTAATCGAAAACTTTATTCCCAGAAAAACCTCACGTGCACACCAAAAATAAACTCTATTTCCATCCATTCCTCAAACCTTCCTCCCTCTCTTCTCTACTTCCCTCTCTCATATCCATTTTCTTTTCTCCCCTCATCCTTCTTTTTCTCTCTCTCTCTCTTTCTTTCTCCACCTTTCACACATACACGCCCACCAAGTTCACCATCTATATTCTCAGGATCATAGAGAAACAATAAAGTCACACCAAAATGATCCTATCCCCACCTGTATACTTTCCTTCCCTCTCCATCCACTATTCTCCGCCACTACACTTTTTGACTAATTAACTCATGCAATTTCAGCCTTGGATATTCAACTAGCCATCTTTTAAACTTGACCTTAAATCTGCTAAAAACCAATGACCTGGAGCTATAAAGCTAGCACATCTCTGCCCCAGAGTTTTGTCAGCCTTTGCGACTTTAAATGTTACCCTTTCCTTATATTTCGTGCAGTACTTATGTTCAATATCTGTCATAATTTGTGGATTCTTATGTATCCTGAACAAGATGTTTTTTGCGTAGAGTTGACGTAAATCCATTATTTTACTTTCTCTGTACAACAGATCGGTTGGATAATTCAATGGTTTACTATATATTATCTTAATAAATCTCTTTTGTGTAACTTCCAGGCTCTTTATCTGTGAATCCAGAGCTCCACCCCACCCTAGAATTCCATACTGTATAAGGGATTCGATTAGCGCATAGTACAGATTTCTCATGACGCCCGAGTCAAAACTTCCCCTCAATTGCCTAAACATAATCAACAGACTGCGGAGCTTTGAGATCAATTCCTTTATCTGAATATCCCATCTTAAATGTGAGTCTATCTTTATTCACAAATATTTTATACTACCGGCCGATTCAATTTCAATGGCTAATTCTGGTCTTCCGATGATCAATTTATCGAATGTTGGCAACGTGGATGCACCACAGGAGAACGGAACAAACTTTGTTTTCTTAAAATTTATGTTGAGAATATTTTCGTTAAACCAGCCTCTAAGTCATTCTCGATCCCCTGCCGTAGATTATCCAATTAGTCAGATTTATAAATTATGGCGGTATCATCTGCGAAGGCCACTACATCTCCTACTGACGGCAGCGGAAATAAACTATTTAAGTAAATAGTGAAAAGTATTGGGCCAAGTATGGTACCCTGGGGTACACCACAGTCAATAGTTTGTGGTACACTGTATTTATCTCCTACCTTAGTTATTTGTACCCTATCCGTCAAGTAGCTCCTCATCAGAGAGAAAGGAGCGCCTCTGAAACCCATGTCCTCCAAAACTGCCAGCAGCTTGTCGTGGTTGATGCTATCAAATGCCTTAGCTACATGTAAAAATACTCCTATCACGCATTCACCCTGATCAAGCGCTCTATATATTTGATCCGTAACACGATATATTGCACCCTCCGCCGAAGTTCCCTATCTGAAACCATATTGCTTTTCTGGAAGTAGTCGATGTTTCTGCAAATATTGTGACACTCTTTTTTTAATTATTTTGTCGGCAATTTTGGCCAGATTCGAAAGCAGAGATATCGGTCAATAGTTGTTCGGGTCCAAAGAAGAGCCAGACTTTAGAATTGGTCTAACAATTGTGAATTTGAAATGTGACGGAAATATTTCCGACATCATGATTTCGTTGATCAGATAGGCTAATGGCTCTGCAATATACACCGCTACGGTTCTAAGCAGATCAGAGTTTAGATCATCATGTCCCCCCGCTTTCCCAACCTTTAGTGCTTTTAGATATTTCTCAGCTTCATATCTATCTTTTTTTAAATTTTAACAACACACTACGAGGGCTCACAGCCTAAATACTATCGTACCGTGGTTTTTGATAAGGAGGAAAGAGGCAACTTGTTAATTCTGGACTTGAAGGTTTGGAGCTTCGGAGGAGAAGGAAAAACATGTGCCGGCAAGGAATTCCACAACTTGGACAACTCAGGACAAAAGAGCGGGCATAACAAGATGTTCTATGTCTGGTGACCTGAACAGTAAAAGGGTGCATTCGCTCTGTTCCCTTGGTAAATCTGTTGGGAGCAGCAGGTGGGGGAACTATGGAGGAAAGCTCCTCTGAGCAGTGCCTGTGCAGATATCTATAAAAGAGAAAAAGGTCACCAACGGCACGTCGGTGGGAAAGCGATGGCAGCCTTCGGGTGAGGGTAGGTTCACGAAGAGACGTATAGCTCTCTTTTGAATGAAGTCCAGGATAGCGAGTGTAGAAGCGACAGCTGCACCCCAGATGTGGGAGCAGTATTTGAGGTTTGGCCTTATTTGTGAAGTATATAAGTTATAGAGATTAGCTGGTGAAAAGTATTTGCGAGTCCGGAAGAGGAAACCTAATTTCTTAGCAGCCGCTTCTGCAATTAATGTAACATGTTGGTGCCAATTAAGATTTCGATCCACAGAAATGCCAACAAGAGAAAAGGACTCATTACTTTGAATAACTTGGTTGTTCATTGTGATGGGTCTAGGGCTGGTGTATCTATTATGAGAAAGAAAGGAAGACTGAGATTTGGTGGGGTTGAATTGTACAAGATTTTTACTTCCCCCGTCTAATATTTTTTGGAGATCCACGGAGACAGACCCTCCATGAGTCTGCGATCCTCATCTAATTGGGCCAAAGAGACAGGCTTAGAATATTGTATATTTGAGTGGAGGGTGCTGTCGTCCGCGTAACTGTGACTGGGTTGGATGTGCTAGAGAGGAGGTTACTCATGTGGAGAAGAAACAAAGTAGGGGCTAAAGCTGAACCTTGAGGAACTCCAGCATTAATTGGATACAGTTTAGAGGAATGGCCATCCACAACAACAGAAACGCTCCTGTTGGAGAGGAAATTTGCTGTCCAGGTACAAAGTTTTGGTGGTAGGCCACAGGCCGGAAGTTTATTAAGCAGTGCTGCGTCTAGAGCAACAATCTGAGATTCACAGTGTAGTTCCATAAACTTGTTCCAAGAATGGGTGACAAAGGAAAGGAGGTCGGTAGTCGATCTGCGCTGACGGAATCCATACTGCCTGTCGTGGATTAGACTGCGTTTTTCAAAAAATTTTAGTAATTCGGTGTTTACATACTTTTCCATCACTTTAGAGACGACTGAAAGGAGAGAAATAGGCCTGTAGTTGCTAAGAAGCGCTTTGGATCCTTTCTCGGGGATGAGTTGTACTCGAGCAGTTTTCCAGTTACTAGGGAATATGCCTTTATTGTAAGATATCTGAAACAGACGAGTCAGGACAGGAGCAAGTTCTGGTGCGCAATTTTTGAGAACAACTGCTGGGATCTCGTCAAGGCCAGAGGCTTTCCTGGTATTAAGAGAAGAGAGCATCTTTCGTACCTTTTTAGTTTTGAAAATGATATCAGCCATTTTATGCGCGACATTGGGGACTGTTGGTGGTTGAAAATTTGGAGGTGGGTTGAGAGTAGAATTGCCAGCGAACAACGAAGCAAAAAGTTCAGCCTTGCCCAGGGCGGTAGAAACAATTTCATCCCCTGGGACAAGAGGTGGGAACGTGCTTTTGCAAAAATTATTCCCAATAGATTTAGCAAGAGTCCGGAAGGGTTTGCTGCCGTTGGAACTTGAGAGGACTTTGTTTTTGATGTGGTTATTAAACGAGTTTTTTGCCTCAGAAAGAATGCGGACATAGCGGTTTCTTGCGTCGTTAAATGCTTGACGATTTTCTTGACTGGGATTGTGTAGAAGCGTTTTGTGAGCTTTGATCTTTTCAGGTCTCGCCTTGTCACATGATTTAGAAAACCAGGGCTTTTGAGTGGCTGAAGAGGTTTTCGGTGTACGTGGAATAAATAATTCCATGCCGGCTTGGATAATATCGGTGACGTTTTGTGAGATATCAGAGGGGTCAGGATGAGAGAAGCAGACAGACGCCCATGGAAATGAGGAAAAGTTATCCCGCATTTCGTCCCAGTTTGCGGAGTTGTAGTGCCAAACGATACGTGGGTGTAATGACTGTGTGACCTCGGGTTGCATTGCGCAGGAAGCAGTGACCATGCCGTGGTCTGAGCGACCAAGGGTGGCGGTGACTGATATGTTATAGCATTCAGGTTTTGTAGTAAGAAGGAGATCCAAGGGTTTTGAGCTGTGTGTTGGGATACGAGGAAAGTAAGTAGATTTCTGAACCATATTGGCTAAAGAATTGCTTTTTGCAAAGGCCTCCGCTGCTCTCCCTTGTGGATCGGTTTTTGAAGATCCTAGCCATTCCTTATTATGGACATTGAAGTCACCAAGAATAGTGACCTCGGAGGAAGGATATTCAGAAATGAGATAGTCGGTTTTTTCAGAGAGGTTTTTCAGAAAGGTTTTTTTCAGAAAGGTGGTGTAAGGAAGATGGTATATCGACACACACTTCTCCTCCTGTTAAAACTGTGTCTTCCCTGTGTGAAACTTTTCCTATCCTAATAAAGTGTCTATTTAATTCGTGTGCAATCTCCTCCTTATTTTCAATAATTTTCTCACATACCTGTAATTTTCCAACATCTCTCGAAAATGAACCATTGCCCACCAATGTTCTAACAGTCTCCCAAACTTTTTTGGGGTTTTGTTTACCGTCTGTCAATAAATTCGCAAAATACGTTTGTTTGGTTATCTGTACAAGATGTTTTAATTTATCTCTATATTCGTTATATTGTGTCAGGTACGTATGATTATCGAGATTCCTAAGCACCATTCCATAAAAGTGTTTCTTTGTGATTGTGGACTTTATCAATCCGTTTGTGATCCAAGGCTTTAGCTTCCTTTCCCCATGTTTTAGCTTCCTGACAGAAGTTGATTTCTCTATTGCCCCTTTGAGCTTGGCAACAAAGATATTTGTCTTTGTTTCCACACCATCGGAATTGTACACACCACCCCAATCTTCTTCGTCTTTCAGCAAGCGTAACAACAGTTCTTTATTAACGTGTCTTCTATAGGTTGGCTGATTTGGTGACCCCTATGTACTTACATCTCCTTCTATGTGAGCCACCACTGCATAGTGGTCTGTAACAGTTGCCCTGATAATGTGTTCAGCAGATAAGCATCCTCCACCCTTCAGAAAAATATGATCTATACAAGACTGCGACTGGTTCTGAATCCTAGTGGGTCCGTTTATCAAGGAAACAAAACCCAACTCTCCCAGATTATTGCAGTATTCCTGAGATTCCTCTTTCATAGAGTTTATATCTATATTAATATCCCCAATCAGAAAGTGTTGACTTTGGCAGTCATTGCAATGTTCTTCAAGATATTCCCGTAAACACAAATTGAACCTATCTACACACGTCTGGGGCGGTCTATATAGTGCGTGTATATATATATATATATATATATATATATATATATATATATATATATATATATATATATATATATATATATATATATATATATATATATATATATATATATATATATATATATATATATATATATATATATATATATATATATATATATATATATATATATATATATATACAGGTTGGCCCATTATTCTGGGACTCCTCGATATCTCCTAAGCTATTCAAGTTATCAAAAAAAAAATTAAAAACAAAGGTTGCTTTGTTTTTGAAGGTGTATAACCTAAAATTATTTTTAACTATACAGCATGTCCCATAAGTCACCGGCATCATGCAACTGTAATATTTTAAATGGAACACCCTATATATTATTACATATTTCGATCCTACGTAAAATTTCAATGTTACTTTATATAAGGTATTATATTTCATAAATCAATAGTTTTTGAGTTATTCAATTTTTTCAAAAAAATTTGACACTTGCATAGGTTTGCAAAAAACCTAATATTTCCTCTGCAAACAAAGATATCAAGATGTTTATTGTTGTAAGCTTAAGCTTAATATTGTTTAACTACGGATAAAATGTTATACTTCGATTTGCAATATACAGGATGTTTATCTAGACTGTTCACTTTGCCATATTTTACACGCCAAAAACATATTTTTTTCAAATGAAACACCTATGTATTTTTTCTGAATCTTATAGAGAATTTAATTCTGCATCGATCTATGGTGCATACTATACACCTTTTACATATAGTTTTAAGTTTATAATCAACTCTTTATTTTATTGGGTCGAATTAAATAGAGTATCTAATTAATTTGGTGGCTTTGACATTATTTAGTCAATTTGGCAAACAAATACTATCAAAATATATTCTTATAGATAGTTGAACTTGTAATAACTTACTATTTCAGGCCAATCAGGTTTTAATAACAATCTATAACAACAAAGAAGATCTTAAGGTATTGTATGTGTCTTATAGGAGTTGCATCAAATTTAGCAAAAAATTAACATTACAATCTTTGTGTACAGCATAATGGAAATGTATTTGAGCCTTTCATGAATAATTTTTTTGTTGAATATTACATTATTATATTGACTATTATTTATTATTACAGTGTTTACTAGCTTAAATAATTTATTCATGATATTTTCCCGTAAACTTCATATTTAATTGTTTAACATATTTAATATAATACTTGAAGACAATCTAATATAGTCGTTTTGTATAACATGTATTACTCCGAGAATACGATCTTTTATACCATCTTTTTCAATTGACCTTTCCTTAATAAAAGGTAAGTTCATAAGCTTGTTTACTAAAATAGGCCTTCGAGGCATTGAGTTATCCAATAATATAATAATAACAATAATAATAATAATAATAATAATAATAATAATAATTATTATTATTATTATTATTATTATTATTATAAATTTACTAAATAATGTCAAAGCCTACTAATTAATTGAAGACTATTTAATTCCACCCAATAAAATAAAGAGTTGATTCTAACCTTAAAACTATATATAATAGGTGTATAGTATGCACCATAGATCGATGTAGAATTGAATTCTCTATAAGATTCAGAAAAAATATACAGGGTGTTTCATTTGAAAAAAATTAGTTTTTAGCGTCTGAAATATGACAAAGCGAACCGTCTGGATAAACATTCTGTATATTGCAAATCGAAGTATAACATTTTATCCGTAGTTAAACAATATTAGGCTTAAGCTTACAACAAGAAACATCTTAATATCTTTGTTTGCAGAGGAAGTATTAGGTTTTTTGCAAACCTGTGCAAGTGTCAAAATTTTTTGAAAAAATTGAATAACTCAAAAACTATTCATTTATGACATATCGTACCTTATATAAAGTAACACTGAAATTTTACGTAGGATCGAAATATGTAATAATATATAGATTGTTCTATTTAAAATATAAAAGTTGCATGCTGCCGGTGACTTATGGGACATGCTGTATAGTTTAAAATAATTTCAGGTTATACACCTTTAAAAACAAAGTAACCTTTGTTTTTAAATTTTTTTGATAGCTTGAATAGCTTAGGAGATATCGAGGAATCCCAGAATAATGGGCTACCCTGTATGTATATATATATATATATATATATATATATATATATATATATATATATATATATATATATATATATATATATATATATATATATATATATATATATATATATATATATATATATATATAAATATATGTCTTTATCCCTGTAGTTGATGTGCAACTTAATTATCTTAGTCATCCTTTAGAGAGAATAATGAAAGCGAGAAATCTAAAAAAAACATCTATAGATCTACTTTGCAGGTAAATTCGTGTTATTCTTGATATAACAAAGGATAAGCATTAGAGTGCTGATACAAGCATAACCCGAATCCTGTTGTAGATCTCATCATGCGTGAGACAGGTCCTTTCTCGTATTCTTTACGGATTTAAAATATAAATATTCCAAGTCTCTGTCAAGCAGAAAGGCGCAATACTCGACTTTGGGACTCGGGTGCACATTTCAATGGTGAACATAATCAAATGTATCCGAAATCTGATAGAATTGGGTATGAGACCATGAGCTTGCTTCTCGAGGAGTTAGCGCCAGACGTATCGAGGATTTTCTCACATGGCCAGATAGCAGTTGTAGCAGGGGGATGCCAGGGATGGCTTAGCTGGTAAAAAATTTTACTCTCCTGGGGAAATTCAAGGTACTGTCTGCATGCCGATATTAATTTGCTACAGCTTCTGGGGTAAGTCAATTGTTTTTAGTCTTTTGACTTAAGATTCTGATAAGAGTCTTGCG
This sequence comes from Tillus elongatus, assembly GCA_964006375.1. Classification (NCBI taxonomy): domain Eukaryota; kingdom Metazoa; phylum Arthropoda; class Insecta; order Coleoptera; family Cleridae; genus Tillus; species Tillus elongatus. Next base: position 62,121,891 of record OZ023263.1, on the reverse strand, counting down.
TTAATATTGTTACAGTACCGGTATCCTTAAAATCGATATAAATGCATTAGTTGCCTTTCCATACATATTTTACTAATGTCTGTGCGGTCTTAATTGCGCAGCTGGTAAAACATACGTTCCCTGTGCACAATTTGTCCCGTCCGCATCTCACTTTGGCGTTTTCGATTCGATATATATATATATATATATATATATATATATATATATATATATATATATATATATATATATATATATATATATATATATATATATATATATATATATATATATATATATATATATATATATATATATATATATATATATATATATATATATATATATATATATATATATATATACAGGCTGGTGCATTGAAAACGTAACAGACCGATATTCGTCCAGAGAATTTTTTTTAAGAAACGCTGAAACACGTCAATTTTATTATTGAGGGAGACATGTTTTGACATAAAACTCAACTTTGTCACATCAACCCCTTAAGGGTGGTGATAACAACCCTTATATTTTGAACAGGAAACATGGGTCGAGTCTTACATCATTTGAAAGCTCTTTCTTTAATGAACGCAGCACACTAATTTGTTTGGAAGTTTTATTAACTCGAGTAAAAATTATTTACAGTTGGAGTTGCAAGAATGTATTTCATTCATTGTGGTAACAAATGCACTAATTAGTCATTTTTTCGTTAAAAAAAATTAATAAACAAAACAAAACGTTCAAAAATGTTTATTCAGTTAAGTAAGTGTTCAAACTGTTGACCACCAGCTTCCATACATAAGTACAAATTTTGTTCAAAACGAGCTCTGCTATTCTGGAGCATTTGTGAACTTATTAGGTCGCATTCTTCAACAATGCGTTTTCGTAGTTCTTCCAGAGACTCCGGTTCTGTTGCGTAAATTCTACTCTTTAAATGGCCCCATAGAAAGAAGTCTAAAGGAGTTAAGTGCGGTAATCTAGGGGGCCACTCAATAGCACCTCTACGCCAATTAATTGTCCTGGAAACTCTCTGTTCAAAAACTCCCTAACATGTTGTGAAAAATGCGGAGGAGCACCATCTTGTTGAAACATAATTGATTTTCTTGATAGCGATCATCATTTTCAACAATGTCAATTAGTAGAGGTAAAACGATATCTTCTAGGAACTCCAAATACGTTTCGCCACTCAAATTGCCATCAAGACAAATTGGTCCGATTAAACGGTCTCCAAAAATGCCAGTCCAGACATTCAATTTCTCTGGAGTTTGAGTGTGAACTTCGTGAAAATTTCATGGATTATTATCTGCACAATAACGACAAATATGACAATTGAGTGCAGATTTGAATACAAACGTACACTCGTCTGAAAAACAGATATTGAACAGGAAGTTCCCGTTATCAGCTATTCGTGCAGTCATAGCTTCACAAAACTCCAGCCGCCGATCAAAATGATCTTCATTCTGTTGTTGTACAGGATGAATATTATATGGGTTGAATTTATGATGCTTCAATATTCGCTGAATGGTTCTTCTTTTGATGTTTGAATCAGTGGCTAATTTTCTCGTGCTCAAAGTTGCGTCTGCAGCAATTTTTCCTAAAACTTCAATCCTAGTAGTCTCATTTCTAACCGGAAATTCACGTTCAGGATCCAGTTTTTTGTTGGCTACTGAATCACTTTGTCGAAACTTTGAAAGTAACTCCAAAATGTATTTTCTGTTAACATGTCTGTTCGGATGTCGTTCATTAAACAAATTTGCGGTAGGGTTGGCACAGTCTTAGTTTTAAAAAAAAGGAGTAATTACTTCAACTCTTTCTTCTACAGAATACACCACTGTGAAATTAATTTTCGGTAGTACTATCAAGTATCAAACCGACCGATAAACTGAAATAATAAACTTCATTTCTGTCATTCCGATAAGAAATGTCCTCATAGTCAATTTTTTGTTTACAAACCAACAAAACATTGACTATCAACACATTTATTTATCGGAGTGAGTGAAATTCGTTTTTGCATTTTCAACTGTGAATAATTTTAAACGACTTGACAAAACTTCAAAAAAAGTTAGTGTGTTGAATTTAGAAAAGAAGAAGCTATCAAATTATGTAACACTGGGCCCATGTTTCCTATTTAAAATATAAGGGTTGTTATCACCACCCTTAAGGGGTTGATGTGACAAAGTTGAGTTTTATGTTAAAACATGTCCCCCTCAATATTAAAATTGACGTGTTTGAGCGATTCTCTGGACGCAAATCGGTGTATTTCGTTTTCAATGCGCCACCCTATACACACACACACACACACACACACACACACACATATATATATATATATATATATATATATATATATATATATATATATATATATATAAATATATATATATATATATATATATATATATATATATATATATATATATATATATATATATACCCTGTAACGGATAAATTTAAGAAAACTAAAAGTGACCTCTATTAAGGAAAATTCATAAACAGGTCAAGGTTTGTTATCAAAAACTAACCTTTTGATATAAAAATCTCATAGCTCTTTAAAAAGTAGCTACCCCTCGAAATTTTAAAATTAGATGGTGGGTAGTGTGACACATATTTTTAAAGCTAAACCAATTCTCTATTCGTCAACACTTTTTTTTTTGTGGGAATAAAATAAAGTGAGTAATAACATTTTTATTATCAGTAACACCTAATATAAGAGAAGCCTGTAGAGAATTATATAATCCAATCCTATGATACTGATGTGACACTTATGATATGATACTTTCATATTTCAAAGTCTGCAAACAATTTTCAAAATGTTAAACTTCTTGTACGGAAAGAACTCTGGAGATTTTGTTGTATATTATGTGGCATCTGTACCAATCGAGTGATGATAACAATTTTCTGCTGTGTGACATGTGTCATAAAAACTAATCAAGCATAAGTTTGATAATTTTTGGCGATACAATCTACCGATTCACACACGAAATGATAATAAACTTAGGAGAATCTGGTTTATTTGTGTTGAAAGAGCTGCTTAATAAACTATATAGAATAGGAAAGATACCTAAGGACTGGCAAATAGGAATAATTTTACCTTTGCTTAAAAGAGGAGACCACAGTGGCTGCAACAAATACTGAGGAATAATAATCTTGAGTACAGTGCTAAAAATCTACGAGAGAATATTAGAACAACGATTAAGAACTAAATTAGAGCAGCATTTTGAGGAATTGCAAAGTGGCTTTAGGAAGTGTAGAAGTGTGCAAGACCACATCTTTACAATCAAGATGATTACTGAGAAGATGTGTGTGTGTGTGTTTTGTTTCTTTAACGTCGGCCTATTTCCGCAACGATGGCCAATCACCGACGCCAGGGAGCAGTTTCACCTCACTATCCTCGAAATTTTGCCGAACCTCTGCCTTTCTGTAAGGAGGGTAGGGATCTTTAACATGCCCAACATCGCATGGACACGGGACCGACGACTTTACGCCCCCTCCGAAGGGCGGAACGTGCAGACATTCGACTTGCTCAAATACAATGCCAGAACCTCGGTTCATGTTAATTTTACAGTTTGTACTGAAAAAGTGAAAGGAGTACCCTGGGATCGAACGCAGTACCCTTCGATTCAGAGGCACACGTTCTTACCTCTGAACCACCGAGGTTCTAATAGATGTGCAAACAAAACAAGAACGCATTCCTTGCTTTTGTGGACATACAAAAGGCGTTTGATAGCATTTCAAGAAGCAATGTCTGGTGTAGCTTGCAGAACAGAAAAGTAAAAGAAAACTCATAAACAACATCACGTCAATATACAAGAAAACCAGACATATAATAAGAGTTTGAAAGAGAAGAAAGCCTGCTGCAAGGAGATGTGCTAAGTCCGTTTCTCTTCATAATTGTGATGGACGTTGTAAAGAAAGAGGTGAAGCCAAAATTAAACGAATGCAGGTGGGTTGCAAAAACTTACAACCAGTATATGGAACAGAAAATGAGTTTACCGACGACTTGGTAATATATGGAAAATCCGAGGAAGATTTAGATTGGAACATTGAGGTGTGGAGGGAGGCGTTGGAAAAAAGAAACATGCATATTAACATGAGCAAAACTGGGAAAAGATTACAAACAAGCAACGATAGTAGTCACCGGATAACAATTAGCACAAGCTAAGGTTTATAAATACCTGTGAGTGCAGCTGCATGCAAACGGGAACCAGAAGACATAATTAAATGAAGGGCTACAAGCCGCAGTGAGATTGTACCAAGCTTTAGGACAGCCGTTCATTGAACAGAAAGAAATATTGACCAAAACAGATTTTTTTTTATTATTTTTTATTTCAACAACACACCACGAGGGCTCACAGCCTAAATACTATCGTACCGTGGCTGTCGACAAGGAGGAAAGAGGCAACTTGTTAATTCTGGACTTGAAGGTTTGGAGGTTCGGGGGAGAAGGAAAAACATGTGCCGGCAAGGAATTCCACAACTTGGAAGTCCTCGGAACAAAAGAGCGGGCATAACAAGATGTTCTATGTCTGGTGACCTGGACAGTAAAAGGGTGCATTCGCTCTGTTCCCCTGGTAGATTTGTTGGGGGCAGCACGTGGAGGAACTATGGAAGAAAGCTCTTCTGAGCAGTGCCCGTGCAGATATCTATAAAAGAGAGACAGGTCACCAATGGCACGTCGGTGGGCAAGCGATGGCAGCCTTTGAGTGAGGGTAGGGTCACCGATGAGACGTATAGCTCTCTTCTGAATGGAGTCCAGGATAGCGAGTGTAGAAGCGGCAGCAGCACCCCAGATGTGGGAGCAGTATTCGAAGTTTGGTCTTATTTGTGAAGTGTACAAAGTATAGAGATTAGCTGGTGGAAAGCATTTGCGAGCCTGGAAGAAGAAATCTAATTTCTTAGCAGCCGCTTCTGCAATTGATGTGACATGTTGGTGCCAACTGAGATTTCGATCCACAGATATGCCAACAAGTGAAAAGGACTCATTACTTTGAATAACTTGGTTGTTTATTGTGATGGGTCTAGGGCTGGTGTATCTCTTATGAGAAAGAAAGCAAGACTGTGATTTGGTGGGGTTGAATTGTACAAGATTTCTACTTCCCCAGTCTAATATTTTTTGGAGATCCACGGAGATAGAACCCTCCATGAGTCTGCGATCCTCATCTAATTATGCTAAAGAGACAGGCTTAGAATATTGTATATTTGAGTGGAGGATTCTGTCGTCCGCGTAACTGTGAACTGGGTTGGATGTACTAGAGAGGAGGTCATTGATGTGGAGAAGAAACAAAGTAGCGGCTAAAGCCTAACCTTGAGGAACTCCTGCATTAATTGGATACAGGTTAGAGGAATGGCCATCCACAACAGAAATGCTGCGGTTGGAGAGGAAATTTGCTGTCCACGTACAGAGTTTTGGTGGTAGGCTGGTAGGCCATAGGCCGGTAGTTTATTAAGCAGCGCTGCGTGCCAGACCTGGTAGAATGCTTTGGATATGTCTAGAGCGACAATCTGGGATTCGCCGTGTAGTTCCATACACTTGTTCCAAGAATGGGCGACAAAGGAAAGGAGGTCTATATTGGCTGTCGTGGATTAGACTGTGTTTTTCAAGAAATTTTGGTAATTCGGTGTTCATATACTTTTCCATTACTTTAGAGATGACTGAAAGGAAAGAAATATGTCTGTAGTTGCTAGGAAGCGCTTTTGATCCTTTTTCGGGGACGGGTTGTACTCGAGCAGCTTTCCAGTTACTAGGGAATATCCCTCTATTGTAAGATGTCTGAAACAGACGAGTCAGGACAGGAGCAAGTTCTGGTGTGGATTTTTTGAGAACAATTACTGGGATCTCGTCCAGGCTAGAGGCTTTCCTAATATTAAGAGAAGAGAACATCTTTTGTACCTTTTTAATTTTGAAAACGATATCCGTCATTTTATGCGGAACATTGGGGACTGTTGGTGGTTGAACATTTGGAGGTGGGTTGAGAGTAGAATTGCCGACGAACAACGAGGCAAAAAGTTCAGCCTTGCCCAGGGCGGTAGAAACAAATTTCATCCCCTAAGACAAGAGGTGGGAACGTGCTCTTGCAGAAATTATTCCCAATAGATTTAGCAAGAGTCCAGAAGGGTTTGCTTCCGCTGGAGCTTAAGAGGAATTTGTTTTTGATGTGGTTATTAAACGAGTTTTTTGCCTCAGAAAGAATGCGGACATAGCGAGTGAGCGGACATAGTGAGTGCTTACAAGTCCGTGTTCTGTCCACTATTGACTTATGGCAGCGAAAGTTGGGTCCCGACAAAAGCTATGGAAAGCAGATTACAAGCGATGTAAATGATATACCTACGTGGCGTTAAGGGGTGCACCAGAACGGATAAGATAAGGAATGACAAGATGAGAGAAGAATTTAAGACACAAGCAGTGAACAAAATTGTGGAAAACAGCAACTAAAGTAGTTTGGGCATTTAGTGAGAATGAACAGGGAAAGAGTAGTGAAAAAAGTGTGTCAGTCGAGGATAATAAGGTTTAGACACTAAGGAAGACCAAAGCAAGACTTGGAATAGAGCAGTGGCTGATTTACTCCAAGAAAGAAAGGACAGCAAGAAACAAGGCAGAATGGACCACGCTTGTACATAAGTAAGTAGTTGGAATTGTAATTCAATCTGACACCTTCGGGTAAAAAGGGTACTGATTTATATATATATATATATATATATATATATATATATATATATATATATATATATATATATATATATATATCTTTAGGAATATTGCACTACACTGTAATCACTTTTAAATATATATGTATATATATATATATATATATATATATATATATATATATATATATATATATATATATATATATATATATATATATACGTATAATTTTAAACTTTTGTTTTTTCAAATTAATTCTTAAATTGTTGGTAAAATGTGTTTATCAGTAGATCAAAGAATTGGAGGTCTAATGATGATTGGTTATGGTGACAGGATACCAACTCAGGCAGAGGTGGGTAATCTGTTAAACATAAATATCCCGATATGTCTATCAACCAATCAACAGTGAGTCGAATATACAGGACATCTCGAGACACGTCTAGCGTGCAGGATTTGCCAAAAACAGGTCTCCGGCCCATAAGTGAAGAAGTGAAATTAGACGTCTTATTGTCACTGGAAGAGAATCTCCAAAGCAGTGTAGAATGGAATTTCATTTCAGACGGCACATAAAGTTTAAAACTTAAAAAGCTTTATCCTTATAAAATACAGCTTTTGCAGGAGTCACACGATGACGATCTGGACAGAAGGATGCAGTTTTGTGCAACCTTAATGGATAAATGTGATGATAACTCTTGCAAGTACCCAATGTTCTGTTTTCGGACGAATCTACTTTTACCTTACATGGAGAAGTTAACCTTTAAAACTGCAGATATTGGGTAAGTAAAAATCCAAGATGGGTGTGACAGAATCACACACAATGTCCACAAAAGGTAAATGTTTGGGCAGAAATTGTTAGGAGTAGGAACATTGGTCCCTACTTTTTTGATTGAACTGTGGACCACGATATTTATAATTTTGATAGCAGTCTCTCGTTTCGACATAATTGAACTTATATCCTGATGCACATAATGCTAGTATGGTGAGTCATAACCTGTGGTATGAACAAGATGGTGGCCCCGGGCATCATGACGCCAATGTTCGACAGTATCTGGATCAGAAATTTCCCAACACATGGATTGACAAGAGTGGTGTAATCAAGTGTCAGCAAGGTCACGTGACCTAATACTGTGGAGTAATTTGAAGATGGTGGTATTTAAAAGTAAACCAGATACTATAGACCAATTAAAAAGAAGAATTACAACTGAATGTACTCACATTTCTCCAAAAATTATAGAGGTAATTATTTGTTGACCATTTGGGGTATTGTCAGGCACAAGAACGTTGTCATTTCAAACATTTGATTAGATCAGACTCGACTATGTAATTCTTTATAACACTCGAGCCATTATCACCACCCTTAAGGGGTTAATGCGACAAAGTTGAGTTTTATGTAAAAACATGTGCCCCTCAATATTAAAAATGACGTGTTTCAACGTTTCTTAAAAAAATTTCTTTGGACGCAAATCGGTACGAAAAATTTTGTCTTTCGAAAAAAAAATTATATCGCCGGAATTAACAAAGTAAAGGCATCCAATTTGATACGCGGGTTTATATCATTATAGGTAAGTTACCTACCAAAATTTAGCTCTGTAAGTTAAAGAACAAAAAAGTTATAGGCATTTAAAGAAAAATAAATTTGGGTTTTTCTCAAAACGTCAAACTCGCGATTTAAAACGTCAAAATTGGTAATATTTAGGGAATGAACCTGAAACTAATATAAGCTATGGAAAGAAAATGTGTTGAGAAGAATGTTTTACAAAGCCTGAAGTATTAGTTTCAATCGTCATTGTCCTTCATTTCATTAAAATATTCCTAGAAAATTCATTTCAAATAGACCCTTTCTCTGATGCTTTGGCAGTAGTGTTGGTATAGAGTTTATCGTTTAATGGTATCTCATTTTTGTCGAATTCTAGTAAAAAATCATTAAAGCTCAATGTATCCGTTATTATGCAAGATACGAAAAAATTGTATACACTAATTATATGGTGTCTTGAGCTACATATTAAAAAATATTTCTACAATTACAGGCTTTTTAAAATTGAACTTGCATTTTCAATCGAAATACAATACATGTTTGTGAGAAAAGAAGTTCGGGACACAGCAAATGTCTTTTGGTTGCGAAATTTCATTAAATGGTTTAAATTTCAAAAACTCAACTTGCTATTAACTTAAGGTTCTTTGGCTAGGAAACCAGTTTTTTTGGGAATATTTTAAGTTTTTTTAGGACACGTTTTGTTTATTTTCAAACAATATACTTATTTTGATTAAACATGGTACATTTTTCTACTATAATATAGGTTATACTGGTAACCAAATTTGATACCTGCTTTTATTAAAAAAAGATATATTTGCTATTAAAAATCTTTTTATGAAAATCCACTTCGATAACGCATTTGCTGCGTCCAGAATTTTTATAATCCACACGGTGTTGAAAAAGTACCAACTACTCTGCTTTTTGGCACCTTCTGTATGTCAAAAAGAATTATATAATGCTCGAATTTACTCATATAATAGAGTATATTAATTTTATTTAAAAAGTTTAGCCATCATCAAACCGTAGTTTATTTGATGGTTTACTCCCCCTGTACATTTAAATACACTTATTACTTCGACTTAAAATATTTGTATAGATAGCCAACTCTTAACTTCCCTTGGTTTGCCGTTATTTGCGTGTAAAATTAATCCACATCGAATGACCCCTAAGTGATTTCGCACAGCAACCATCCACCGCACAGTTTGAATTTCGCCAACATCGAAAATAGTTGTTAAAACAGAATCCATTTATCTTAAGATAAATAAGTCGCGCGTTTTCGTCGGATTATGGGGGAACTAAGTGGAATTTCGATAGCTGCTAGATTCTTGTTTTCGAATTCTCCGTTATCCTGTCCGAAAAGGGCATAAAATAGATGGGATGAACTCGGCCGGTAAATATATAATTTATGGCAGCGCGCTGACCTCCTGGAAATCTCATTGGACGTCCCAGATTCATGTCTTACTTATCTGGTCCCGCCAGTGCAGATTCTGTGGCGTTAAACCTCCAACTGAAACTACACGGTTCCTTTTCTCAGATCGGACCCTTATCCAAAAACAGGACCGTAACTGGATGGGGAGTCTAATATTAATCAAAAGAAGTATAATTGAAATTATTTACTTAGCAGCAATTGTTGTTTTTACTTGTTTACCAATCATTAGAAATAGCTAACTTACGTCCACTACTAGACGAGAAAGTGCTCCAAAGTAGAGAATTTTTATAAAAGTCACTTTAATTATAAAAATGTCTGTACGCAGCAAATGTATTATAGTACCTAGCGAGTTTCCATAAATAACTTTTTAAAACTCTAGACGCAGCAAGTACGTTATGGTAGTGAATTTTCATAAGAATTGTACACTATTAGTAAGATATATTATTAAAATTAATTCTTTAAATTTAAATGGACCTTGGAGATCGGTTTTAGAGACCCAGTGAGCGATTATTTTAAAAAAAAATTATATTTTATATGGAGCTACTAAATTAAAGTTTGGTCTTAGATATAATATGTGAGTACTGCAAGTGCCTTTAAAAAAATTGTGTTACAAATTTCATTAAAGTTACAAAAGTTTTTCAGAAAAAATAAATGATTTACAAAGGGAATGTACCTGTCGAATTATAAAAATATGTAAGTATTGCAAGTGTCTTAAAAAATGTGTTGCAAAGTTGATTAAAGTTACAAACATTTTTCAGAATAAAAACAATTATTTACAAAGGGAATGTACCTGTCAAATTATAAATATGACAGATATTTTTCCATATTAATTGTTTGGATGGTTTTGTTTTAATCAACTCATCCAGTTTTTGCAAACAATAAACAACAAAAATAGTTTTTTATGTTATGGTAGAAAATTTTCGTAAAAATATTTCAAATCCGATAGTTCAATAAATTTCCCATTGAGCCAGAATCTTCAATCTTAAACCTTAGTAACACCTATGTAAACGCACGTGGGTAATAAATTAAAGAAAAATAACATATTCAGCTTCGTTTTGTATTAAAAAAACCTTGTTTGTTGTTTATTGTTTGCAAAAACTGGATGGGTTGACTAAAACAAAACCATCCAAACAATTAATAAGGAAAAATACCTGTCATATTTATAATTTGACAGGTACATTCCCTTTGTAAATAATCAATTGTTTTGTGAAAAGCTTTTGTAATTTTAATGAAATTTGTAACACAATTTTTTAAAGACACTTTCGGTATTTACATATTATATCTAAGACCAAATTTGAATTTAGTAGCTCCATACAAAACTTTTTTTATTTCAATAATCGCTAACTAGGACTCCAAAACTGATCTCAAAGGTCCATTTAAATTTAAAGAATTACCTAGTTTTAATAGTATATCTTTTTTTTTTTTTTGTTCCCTCAGGGCTCGTCCGCGGCCTTGCCGCCCCGATAGCACCGCAACCCTTGGTTGAATAGTATATCTTACTAACAGTGGTACAATTCTTATGAAAATTCACTACCATAACGCACTTGCTGCGTCCCGAAATTTTTGTAATACTGAAACCAATAAGTATAAGTTTGTATTTGTTTCACTTGCCAGGTTATTAAAAATATTGAAGAACACAAATAACGATAAGCATGTGCTACTTACCTTTCATCAACAATTGTGAAAAGAACACTTTTTAATAACAACTCTAACATAAAATGTAGAGATATAATAATAAAGAGCTTTATAAAAACAAACGTGACTAGTCGCTAACACTCCATGTAAGGATGCTTTGCAAAATAAAACCATAAACAATAATAACGAATCTTCGAATGTTTTGAGGTTAGATTGATATTTAAAAGTGAATACCTAGAGTTCTGGATTATAATGCTACTGGCGCTGAAACGTCGGAAACTAGTACTGAACTTATAGTTTTAAACCATTTCATCAAAGTGAAACTTCTATTTGGTATGTTCTGTAAAATAACAAAACATTTCAGTTTTAATAAATGTAAATAACACGTTGAGTGTCTCATGTTTCGGCGTCGGCAGTCGGCGGCTTCCGTTTCGCGATAACAGTTGTCCTACCATGCAGCGGTGTCAGATTGAGTAAATTAGAATTTATGATAAATCGAATGAGAAATTATTGGTAGCTTAACATTTATTAATATTAAGCCACATTTATTGGATGGATTATTTTTTGACGAACTTTTATTTGTCATCAATATGTACCAATATGTGTTATTACCCTATGTTTTACATTTTAAGATTCAAATGAAATTTTATTAAATCTGACAACCCAGCTCCTTTAAATTTAATTGTCAGGTGACTGTTTCTATTTGAATAATCTACTCAAAATGACGCTTTCACAGTCGAATCATCATTATCATCATTGAACCCGGGAAATGCTGTATGAAATTTGTACTGATATCTTAGACTGTTTAGTCATTTATAATTTTGATTTTTTTAATAACTCCTGTCCTCGTATGCCATTTAATTTAAAATTTGGTTAACAGCTAAATTGTAACGTCTCCTATATATGTGCAAATTTTCATTCGAAACACTTAAATATTTCAAAAATAATGCGTTCTAAAAATTTTCTTTAAATTTTGTTCTTAGAAAAATTAGACGCACGGCGCCCATCTACGAACTCATCCAAGCCATTAATAAAATCAAGGTAATTCCCAAATTTGGTCGAAATCGGTCAAGTATATTTTCTCAATAAAAATTCACTAAAGTATGAAAAATCTTCGAAGAGTTAAAATATTGTATATCCGGAAACATTAAATTTGGTTTCATAAAATTTTATTCATTATAAGTTTTTTGTTACAACGAAGTTGGGTTATATTGATTAAAAGAAAATTGTTTTGTTTAAAAATAAAAATAAAATGACACATGCGCTACCATAACGCACTTGCTGCATCCGAACTATTACTACTAGTTTTATATAGCTTGTCTATTTATCAAATTATACAGAGGCATGAAGGGTAAATTTTGTTTAAATGAGCGCAGATTAAGGCCCCTAAAACCCGAATCCAAGGTCCGTTAAAATAATTATATGCAAATCCCATGCGCCGGCACAACTCACCAAAGCCATGAATCGAAAAAAATGCTTTAGTTGGACGGTAAATGTAGATGCGACAAACAAACATGCATTCTTATATAGAATATATATATATATATATATATATATATATATATATATATATATATATATATATATATATATATATATCAAAAAAAAATTGTGGGAAAGCCGTCAGTTGCAAAATAAAACTCTTTATTAAAGCCGAGCTCTCGGAAAAATTTATTGCATTTTCAAAGCTACAACATGGAAACAAAAGAGTTTACAATTTACATAGGAAAAATATAAAAGTTTAAAATACTTACATCACGTGAGTTTTACTAAACTAACTATTCAATAACAAAAATGAAAAAAACCTTTTTATAAATTTGAGTGCAGTCGAAAAGTGCCAAACTGACATATGATGCTAACTATTGTCTAATTGAATTTGTTTTTTGTTTTTGTCTGGGAAATATATATAGGCGTAGTGATTTCTAAAATTACCATATTTCTAAAATTACTATATTACTCTTATGTAATAATCATTGTTTATATTATAAGCGGTTAAGTACACTTGGAGAACACCCAAATCACCACAACACATATTTCAGAGACCTTACGATCGTTTCGTTGACCAAGTCAACATCTTCAGAGGAAGAAAAATTCTCAGAATTTTTCTTCCTCTGAAGATGTTGGCTTGGTCAACGAAACGATCGTAAGGTCTCTGAAATATGTGTTGTGGTGATTTGGGTGTTCTCCAAGTGTACTTATTAGTGCTCATCACAGGTTCCAGTTTTCACATTGTAAGCTTTTGTTAAAATTTCAGTGATTAGTTTACTATTAGGTGAATTTATGGAAGAAATAATTGGCCTTAAAGATAAAACAGGTTTATGAATTTTAGGAAGACCATAGTATTTTGGACCCGTCTGATTATATATTGTTAATTTTTTTAGCCATTTCTTGTGTAATAAAATTATTGTTTTTTAATTTGGAAACTATTTTATTAGCTTTTTTTTGAAAGGTGGATGTTGGGTCTGTGGTAAATTTTTTGTAATAATTTTCGTCAGAAGTAAAGAATTGGAAAACTCAATATACTGATCCTTATTTATAATAACTGTGACATTGCCTTTACCAGATCTTGTAACTATAAGGTTATGTGATTTAAAAAAGAAACTGATTTTTTGTAAAGTATTTCTAGGTAGGTGAACTTTGTCTCTTCTTGATGAAAATTTGTTAGAATGTTAATTACTTGTGATCTGTATATATTCTGTTTACTAGTATTACACTGTGAAATTATAAATTCAATTTCAGACAAAAATTTTGAAACATATATGTCATTTTTGTTTGGAGAAATAAAGCAAAAAAATGTTTTATTTCACTAGGTAATTCGGTATCAGAAATATTTTTAATCCAGTTTTCTTGGATGTTAATTTTTCTAAAAGTGTCATTAATTAAATGGTTTAATTTATTGATATTCTTAGTTTTAATTTCAATAAACTTTTTATTGTACCTAATAATTTGTCGACGTGAAAATTCACTAAAAATTTTATTGGGTATAATTGTAGATACTAACGTTTGTTGATTTTTTATTAATTTTTCAGAATGAGTAATCTGTTTATGTGTAACAGAAATTTCTAAATTAAGAATTTTGTTAACTAACCTTGTTCTAAAGTTATAAAACATATTTGCTGTTTGACAACTATCAACTTCAATCAAATTCATTATATTTTTGATACTGTTTAAAATATGTTTTTTTTGGAAAAACACATAATTTTGCCTGCATTTTAGTAAATAAATTCTTCTGTTCTTCAAGTTTGCTAAATTCGTATTGTAGTTTGACCAATTTTTAAGATATATATATATATATATATATATATATATATATATATATATATATATATATATATATATATATATATATATATATATATATATATATATATATATATATATATATATATATATATATATATATGGTTCAACTGTGCGTTCAATTTTCTATGAAGCTAAAAAATTAAATTTTGCTATATCTGTAGAATAAATAGCGTAAGTGTGCCGACAGAACTCACCAAAGCCATGAATCGAAAAAATGCTTATGGTTGGATGATAAAGAAATGTAAATACGACAAACAAACATGCATTCTTATATAGAATATATATATATATATATATATATATATATATATATATATATATATATATATATATATATATATATATATATAGTCCAACTGTGCGTTCAATTTTCTATGAAGTTAAAAAATTTTGCTATATCTGTAGATAGCGTAAGTATCTTTAAAAGAAACTTGCATTAGTTACAAAAGATTTATAGAAAGAAGCTTAATTCATATTTAGAAAAGTTATCTGCCAAATTGTAAACGTAGTAGTTATTTTCCCTTATTAATCGCCAGAATGATTTCGTTTTAGTCAACTTAATCAAACCGGTTTTTTCAATATCAACAATAACAAAATGTCTGCTGAAAATTATGATTTTAGACTCAAGGGTGACAAAGTTATTCATAAGTTTTAAACTAAACTGAAATCTTGTGCAAACCGTATGAAATCTGTGCACTATTTTTTCTCCCAATATCAAAATAAAACAAAAAAGGAACATACATCAATCGATCACGCCACCTTCTGCATAAAAGACAAGCATCCTATCACTGAGCTATCTAAGGGTACGTTACCTAATGCTACTTGACACCGGCTTCATGTTCGGGATATTATATTAAAAGTATACGTAACAATTCATAAGAGAATTAGTAGAATTGCCACTGAAACACAATCAATGACTGTTTCTGTATTATATGACGTCTTATGTTTAAGTTATTGTTAAGTTGACTACCACGCGTAGTACAAAATTTTTATAAGTTGAGATATATATATATATATATATATATATATATATATATATATATATATATAAACATTTTAACGGACCTTGGCTTTGTGTTCCAGGGACCCAAATTCGTGCTTATCTGAACAATTTTTCTCAAAAGCTTTTCATCGTGACCTCTCTAAATTAAAATTCGCTAATAAATCCTAGGTGCAGCTTGCTGAATTAAAAATTAACTTTGCAGAGATACTGCCACGTTGCTGTTTCTATTATAGACATTCCAGAGTATAAGGGTTACTAGGAAGATGATAAAGAACATTTTATTAATAACACCACACACGTCCCAGTCTATTCTCTAAGGGAGGTTTGCGTTGAAATATATCCAGTCAGTAATGGATATTTAAATGGAGCATGCATGCACTTTATGGTGTATTATATATATGTGTTGTGCATTGTACAATAAATATGCCTTCAGTCGTATTACTGCTTAGAATCAGATGCAAAAGCTTATCTTGCATTATGCCGGGTAATGCGGTTGAAAGCATTTTAAGTACACTATTCAGTATATGACATGCCAACGAATTTATATTAAATCTTGCGCCTTGGTGGAATATAAGGTCAGAAGTCGGGTTTTGAAGACATCAGAATATATGGAGTCTGAGATAAGCCCTGGTTCTTTATAAAAATGCTTTGAAATACAGTGGAACTTCTTCATGTTGTGAATGTAAAACGGATTATGTTTAGAATACTTTTATAGTAACCAGGGACTTTATTATAAATGTAGTTAATTAACTGTGAACTGTAAGCCTCCAAAATTCAATTATATTTGGTATAACAATAATATATAGATTTATAATGTAATAATAACACCACAGTAAACCAACTTGGCACCAAGAAGTCTTAGACTGGTGTGTTGGTAACATACATGCACATACAGACAAAGTGCAGGGTGTTCAATTTTGGTTAAAATTGCTGGGCATCTCTGTTATTATTAATAATAGAACCTTGGGGTTTTCGCGAAACTGATCTACTTTTTTTGTGACACGAAAGATGCCATAAACCAAATTAGCATAGCATGGTTTACAAACTACAGGGCGATATTGAAAATATTGCATTTTAAGGTACCTCTTGTATTTCAGTTGTCTAACAACTTCTGAAAAAGGTTAAAACAAATCCTTGTAAAACTTTTTACCTAGCACATCGTCACAACGTGTAAAAATATGGCATCGGCGACAAAAATTTCCGAATTTTTTTTTTCGCTTAAACCTTGTAAATTTTTAATTTCATGTCGTCTGTCATTTTCCATAACTACGGCCGAGATTTGACGATTGTTGTTTCGGGTGGTATGTGTTATGCCTGCTATTTATTTAGTTTGGTTACGGTTGATGTGTGGTTTATACCTGTTATATGAATCAATCTACGTCGGGCAATTAACTACTCTGTCTGTCAGGCATTGGACTTTAACCACTAAGTCCTCTTAACGCATGTCATTGGAATTTTATATTTAATTTGGAAGAAGCTACACATTGGGTACCAAATTTCTTAAAATTTACAACATAGGATTATTTACACTATTTCTAGTCAAATGAAAAGTCTCATTCGAGTTACTCTGATATTTACAAGAATATAGCGTTTTCAAAAAGTTTTCGTCGATTTTCCACCGGAAAAACTTGAGAACTGATTAACGAACTCGACCTCGGTTTTCGCCCAAACAAGATTTTTGTCAAGTTTCATTTCAATCAGTTTAGTATTTTTTGAGTTATCGCTCGGATACATCCACACACACACAATATATATATATATATATATATATATATATATATATATATATATATATATATATATATATATATATATATATATATATATATATATAAATGTTAACGGACCTTGGTTTTGGGTTCTAGTGACCCAAATTTGCGCTTATCTTAAGAAATTCTTTCAAAAGCTTTTCATCGTGACCTCTGTATTAGCGAACTTTTCTTAATGAAAATTCGCTAAAAATAGGGAATAAAAGTCCAGCTTGACACCAAGAAGTCTTAGACTAGTGTGGGGGCAACTTACACATACATGTACACAAAGTGCAGGGTGTCCCATTTTGGTTACAATTGCTGGGCATCTCTGTTATTATTAATAATAGAACCTTGGGGTTTTCGCGAAACTGAGCTACTTTTTTGTGAAACAAAAGATGCCACAAATCAAATTAGCATAGCATGGTTTACAAACTACAGGGCAATATTGAAAATATTGCATTCTAAGGTACCTCTTGTATTTCAGTTGTCTAACAGCTTGTCAAAAAGGTAAAAACCAGGGGCGGCTCCTCAATAAGTACGCTCGTGCGCGCGCACTGTCGCCTGCCGTGGAAAAAATAACATTTTTGCTATGCTATATTTTAACAAATTTTTATTTACTTTTTTACCTCCTGCATTCGACCAACAAAATTAGTATATCGAGGATCGCAGGGAGTCAACAGCCATTAATACAGAATACATAATCAGAATAAGTCATAAATATAGTGTTAATCGTTGCAGACGTTATATACATCCATATCCATATTAAGCAGTCAGGCGGCGGTGTGTATTTTTCAGCGCTCACCAGGAAATGCGGTACTTCAGTGCGAAATAATCACCGATCATCGTCGAAAACGACCGAATAAGCAATCTGTTGTGCGCTATAAAATTACCCACTTCAGTTTTAGTGGACTTTTGGAGAGCGTGTGTATCTACTACCTAGTAATTTTCGTCTTCGCGTCTGATTGATTTTTAATTAGATCATTTCGTTGTTGTTTACATGTTCTAACAAGACAATTATTATTATTATGATGGCCACTACTTCGGGTTGCTTAATAAGTGGACAAAATAATTGTGATACTGTGATTAATTCAGTGGATATTTTCAATTTAAAGGTTAACTTTTTGAGGGACTTTTTAACTAGTATAACGTATAACTAACTAAATGAAAACTTGGTAAGTAGTTAATAATTATTAAGTTTGGTAAATAGGTTTCCTTATAATACATTTTCGGGGAAAAATAGGCGAGCCCTTCATTTTTAGTGAATTTTTATTTTAAAAAAATCACTAATAAAAAGGTATTGATGGAGAGACTTTGCAACATTTTTTTGAAATGAGCGCAAACTAGGGCCCTTAGAACCCATGTTCGGGGTCAGTTTCAATTTATATGTTTATATATATATATATATATATATATATATATATATATATATATATATATATATATATATATATATACATGTTTGTGTGTGTGTGTATCCAACCGATAACTCAAAAATTAGTTAGGAAAATCGGATAATGTTTTCCGGGAAAAGTTTGAGTTTTGTTTAAAAAAATTTTTTTTTTAAATTACAAAGATATTTAAATGAAATATGGTGCATATGTTGCTCTGTGACCTTACTACACACTAAAATTCAACTTTCTAGATTTTTAGAAAATTGAGTTATTCAAATGTTGAGTTTTCTTTTGAAAAAACATTGTTTCTTTGAAAGTTACAAAGTTATTTTGATGAAATTCGGTGAATATGTTTCCCTGAGTAAGACCCTACTATACGCCAAAATTCAACTTTTCAAGTTTGTAGAAACTTGAGTTATTCAAATTTGAAGCATTTAATGAAAATTTACTACCATTACGCACTTGCTGCGTCCCGAACTTTTTTTTTCTTGCGCACCCCCAATGCATTAAGGCACGACCGCTACTGGTAAAAACAAATCCTTTTAGAACTTTTTACGTAGCACATCGTCACAACGTCTGTAAATATAGCATCGGCGACAAAAATTTCAATTATTTTTTTTCGCTTAAACCCCGTAAAAGTATCAAACCACTATAGAAACCGTGATTTGGGAACGAACATATTTTTTGTCTGTCGGTCTGATTGTCTGTCGGTCTCTCGCTCTGTCGGTATGTCAGTCTGTCTGTTTGTAGCCACGAAAACTTTAGAATGAACTGCGATATCCTCTTAAAATATGGTATACAGTTAGCACTCGACAAACGAACGGATCGGATGGTTTTGGGTAAAATAGCTTTAGCAGGAGGGACTGAATGGAGGGGCGGGTATTTGGGGAAAATTGACAATTTTTTCTTAAAACTCGAGTAATATAACATTTTAGGGTGTATTTATTAGAAAACTTTTAATGTCATCAAACATCTGGTATTCTGTGCTGAAATTAAGTTATGGTTTAAATGTGTGGGGGAGGAATAATGCCGACAAAAATGTCGAATTTTTTTTTTTTAAAACAGCGTAAAAAGTCTCAAAACCTATAGAAAAGATTCTGGAACGAAATTTTTTTTCTCTGTCGGTACGTCAGCATCTACGTCTGTCGTTAATAGGTGCAATAACTTTTGAACGAATTGAGATATCATCTTCAAATTTGTTACAGAGTTAGCACCCGACAAAGTAACGCTTCGAATTGTTTTTGGGTAAGATCGCTTCGGGGGGTAAGGTATAAATAAACCTCGAGTAACATAACGTTTCAAAAGTTTGTCGGTACAGAAATACAAACATTTTCTTTGTCATCAAGTCGTGGACGCTAAATTAATTCTATGGGAATGTCTTTCTGAAGAGAATAAATTATCACAGCAATATAAAAGTTGTGATTCTCTGAAGAGAATAAATTATCACAGCAATATAGAAGTTGTGATTCAATTACTATTACTGTTTTTGAAATATTGACCAATGTTTGTTTTTTAAACAGGACCACTGCATATTGTGCCGAGTACCCCCTTCTAAAGTAGAATCAAAATTAATTTCTCAAAGAAAAACCGACTAACATTTAAGCTGATAATTTAATTTCAGTTTTAAAAGTGTATGTTTTCAAGCAAAGATTTAATGGAGGTTTCTTTTTAGTATTACTAAATTTTGATTTTTGGTTTCTGAATTAATTTAAACAACAATGTTAGCCAATTTGAAATATTTAAAATATCAGTTAAAATAGATACTTACTTTCTTTGGGTTAATCTTGACTAAAAGCTCATATATATTAGACCCTTAGTACAAAATCTGAGACTTTAGATTGATAACGGTATTAGTTAGATATGAGTAAAACACAACAATATATTTTATTATTTGGTTAAAACATAACATGTCAAGATTGGCAAAAACTAAGTTATTGTAGATATCAATTAAGCTCTAAAATAACTCTTATACTGATAGTTTGTTAAATATATCATATGGCCAGATAGGTTATCTAGTAATTAGTCGCATGCCCTGCTTCAGCAATAAATTTGAGCCTAATGCTGGTTGTTTTATATTTATGTAATATTATTTAATATTTTAACAAGACAAAATAAAACGTCGCCCAGAGACAAAAAATGAATGGATAAACATGTAATGCTTAAATTACTATAAGCAGCACTTCTAAGATAGTTAATGTTGAACTTGAAAACTATTTTCGTCACAGATATTACAGAAAATTCATTTATATCTGATTTTCAGAATACATTATAAATTAAGCCAGGATATCTTCAAATAATTATCACTTTCATTGCAAAAAAATTGAAACTAGGCTTTCTTAAACTGGCCTTTGCTTGATCGGTTTGTCAAAAAAATTTGAAAGGTTGAAAAGAATATAATGTAACTAATTCGGTTGAAAAGGCGTGGACTTACGTATTTCACTGCTGTTTGTTACTCGTTAATATGCATTGAAAAAATTATTCAAGACGAAGATTCCAGAACCTATCATTAAGAATCAAATTCGTACAGGTTCAAGCTTAGAACTGCACAATCCAAGACACAATCTTAATGGTAACCAAACTCAGAGCCAATGATCCAGAAGTTCAACTTAACTTAGGATCAATACCAAAATCTAATAATTCATAGCCAATAGCCTAGAAATGCTGAGTCAAAAATGTCCTAAAACACCTTAAAAAAACCCAGACCCTAAAATGTCCGTCGTTTAAGATGAGGTTTGTTTCAAAACGAAATTACAGTCACAAATTTATTTCTTAGACTGTGACATTACTCAAACAACTTAATTAATGACGCGGTTTGCGGAACTTCGAATTATATAAACACGTATCGCTCAAGCTGGCACTAGCTGTCTCACGTTTTTCTCTTCAGCAGAGTCACTGGAGAACTGACGTTATTTGATTCAGTGGAGTACACGGTCAACTGACCCTGTCTGCTCTACCGTAGTGTCGGCCGACTGACTGTCCGTCGCCGACTCTCTGCTGAGTTCATCGGGAGCCTTTTTTTGCCCTTCTCTAAAACTCAAGGCGGTTTTTGTATAAAAAGGAAGTACGCATATATAGCCAGTCTCCATCTCAACTGAAATCGCCGCTACTTACTCAGAAGCAATAAAGAGTTGCCTATGAATTTTCTGTAACGGACTTCGTCTGTCGGTACTTTGATGACGACATTCCGGTTAGAAATAATTTCTGTTTAAATGTGTATTTGTTTGGGGCACAAAGTTTTATGTTGGAAATATTTGTTATGAAGAGATATTTGAATGACGCATTTTACGCCGCTAGATATTACTGAAGCAGTTATTATTTTGTAAACACTTTTAGCGAGAAATCAGAGCGGTGTTTACCCTGCAGCTAATTTTCATAAATACTGCACAATGTATTTAAATCATCATCTTTTTCACATTTAAAATCTAAAACAGACAAGACCAGCAGAATTTGAAAAGAAATGTTAACAGTTGTTAAAACATATACCTCGTGCCTTAAAATGTAAGCCGGCCTAAAAAGGCGAGCCCAACATGCAATGTTCAAAAAAAAGTAGTTATCACCAACGACTTATGGGCCACCCTGTGATTGTGAAAATAATTTTATAAGCTTCAGCTCAAGACACCCTATAAGTAACGTATACAATTTTTTCTCGTATATAATAACAATTATATTGAGCTTTTCCGTAGAAATGCGTCACCCTGTATATATGTAAACAGAAAGTAAAGCGGATATAGATTATAGGGAGAATAGTTGACGCTAATTTGAAGAAATCTTTCTAGAAATCAAAAGCTGCGGTCTCGTCATTAACGAATTTTTTCTACAAACATTAACTATAAAATATAGACCGTTAAACTATAAACTTAACTTAAACTACTGCCAAAGCATTAGAAAAAGTGTTTATTTAAAATTAGTTTTCCGGAAATATATTTTCTAATGAAGGACAATGGTGGTTGAAGCTGAAACTTAAGGGTTTGCAGAACACTCTTTACATAATCCGTATTTTTTTCAGGTTTTTGCCTAAAAGTTTCCAATTTTGACGTTTCAAATCGCGACATTTTTTCTAAATTTAAAAGTCGGGATCTCCTCATTAGTGTTTTTTTTTGCACTAAAACAGGCAAATGTGAAGCCACGGGAAAAGTCTACGACTATATTAAATATGGAACGCTTTTACTAAGTTAGAGGAAGAAGAGACAACCAGATATGCTATTCAAATTGAATTCGGTCTTAAAACTTTTATCTCCTCTTTTTCAGCTTATTTTTATACAAAAACTCGCTAAAAAATTCAGCTGCTTGTACATATATGCCCGGCGTAGCCTAGTTAGGTGAGGCGTGTACATCGGATAGTGGACTCCGACATGATGAGTTCTAATCCTAGTTAGTTATTTTACTTTTTATCGTTTTTTTTAAATCTCATTTCACTTTAATGTTATCTAAATGTATTTTCCACTCATATTCATACTCCTACCATAATTATCAATTTTGACATTGTTACTTTCTTGGGGGCCTAGTTTGCGCTCATTTGAAGAAATTTTTTCAAAATTCAAAAGTTGGGGTTAGGGATTTTTTTTTTAAAGAAAATTCACTAAAAGTAAATAAATAAATATTAAAAATATTATTAATTGTCATGTCTACTGGTCTCTATTATGCCGTGGCTGCTCCTTACGGTGCTATTTCAGTGACTTATATAATGAATTTGGTACACGTGCTGGTGTGCCGAGTGTCAACGTTTAATCTAATATGTTGCACTAGAAACTGGGAGGAAGTGCTCAGAAAATACTGCGGGCAGTAAATAATTATAATGTAAATACATTAGAGTAAAAAATACAATAGCTGTGTTATTAAATGGTTATAGTGGTTTATGTACCTAGTGGTAACAAATTTCATTTCTGAACTTCACACAGTCTGGGATTGACATACTTAAATATTGAAAGAAAGGCGAAACTGCAGTTATGCGTGCAATAAAATAGTCTAAATAAATTTGTTTATTTTCTTAGCGACAGTTCCCAAAATTTGTTCTATAGTGTCACTGCTTGTCTTAGTTATATAAATTTTGTGTCTTATTTTCAAATTTGGCTGTTTTTTTGTACTTATTTATTGTGTAAAGGTATATTTGCGACTATGGTAGTTAACGAAACATGCGAACATTTTGAGAATACGATATTAGCTCGTTTTATATTAAGTAATGAAATTGGTGAAGCGACATCTGTGATGTATTTTAACAGGTAATTAGTTGGCTTTTCGTTATGCTTCAATACTATTGATTCATTTTTATTTAGATATCCAGAAAGGAGGAAATCCAATACATCCACCTCTAACCGAATAAAAAGAATTTCATTGGTCATGGATCATCTACCAAATCTCGTTCAAAAACATATACTAAAGAAAATCATGAGGCTGAGGAAGCACAGTTTTGGATAATGTTGAAGCTTACCCTACAAACTCGTGTAGAGCCATTGAAAGGAGCGTGTGGATTCCCAAAGCTAAAGTTCAAAAAATTCTAGGAAAACACAAATACCACCAATAGATATTTAGGATTGTCCAGAACCTACACCCTGGAGATGTTCACCGTCGGGTAGTCGTTTGCAATTGATTACAGGAAAGATGTGATATGGTTAGAGGTTTTTTAATGAAGGTTATATGGTCAGAAGCACATTTTAATAATTCTGCTACACTTAATAGGCACAATAGCGGATTCTGGTGCCAGGAAAACCAACACTAAATATTTCGCAAAAGACAGAAGGGTAGGTTTGGTCTAAATGTGTCTTGCTTCATATTAGGAACAGATATAAAATTTTATATATTTAAGGGAAACCTAACAGCCAATCGCTACGTTGAAATCTTAGAGACAGCTACACAAGAATTTTAAAATAGCGAGGTTAGTTCTGGAGAATAATTTTTCAAATCAATGGATCGGAACCAATGGGCCTATAAGATAGACCGCTGGGTCCCCAGACTTGTCTATATTGGATTTCGTTATGTCGGGATATGTGGAAAATAAACTTTACACAGTTCATTATGATAATATTCAAGATTTAGGAAACGCAATAAGAGAAACTTTTGCTACTTACAAAATCATCTCGTTATTCTGCTCAATTTCTTAAAACGGATAGGAAGAGTAAGTGAAGCGTGCATACAACGAAATGGAAATAATTTTAAACAGTTCTTTGATTTACTAAATTACTTTAGTGCATATGTTACGATTTTCAAAGTTGGTTTTTGGTGATATGTTTGTTGTATAATAATAATTTATTAATGTTATTTTAATGTTATTTGTTACATAAATCTAGGTAGGTAGCACTGTTTTGCGAAAAATTAGCAATATATATATATATATATATATATATATATATATATATATATATATATATATATATATATATATATATACTTAGTACATATATATATACATATATATATATATATATATATATATATATATATATATATATATATATATATATATATATATATATATATATATTGATAAATAGCTGTTATTATATAATTTTCTCGATTTATTTACGTTTACATTTCACCAAAAAAAATGCAACCGCCTAAAATTGTTCCAGTGAGTCAGGCTGCGAAAGGACATTTTTTAAGTTGAAATTTTAATCCTCCACTAAAATGTACAATAAAAAACTCATTAAGAGTTGCATTTTTCAACCCCTTCTGAGGGTGATAGATAAATAAGTAGGACGAATTGGAGTAGAAAAAGTTGTGATAAGGTAAGGTTATATGGAAAATTTTATTGTGTCATATTTCTTCAAATCTGAGAAACTGAATAAAAATCTCTTTATATCAAACACTTTTGAGGGGCGTAGACGTTTTTGGAAGTAATTTTATATGAAAAACGCCCCTTTAGTTTTTGACAAGGAAATTTTTTCGCAATATTAAAGAATCACATTTATGTGTGTCTCTTCATTGTCCAAAAGCGGTTTATTTTTATTACCTTCTGAAAGAAACGTTCCATTCTCAGAACAACTTTTCAATAGTCTGATCATGTCAGGAGTTGGTCTATGTCTATCTGGAAATCTCTGTGCAAACACACGACATGTTCTGCTAACAATTCGATTACACACCCCGTAAATAATAATTAAATTAAAAAAGTCATCGTTTGAGTAATTCAAGTGTGCCATTATTTTGGAAAATACTCTCTTTTATTAAAATACAATTGACAAACGTAATTTACAGTACAACCAAATACTTTATAATGACAATACAGGACACTCCGGCTGATTTCGTGTTTCAAGAATATCAGCACCCCTAGCGGATAGTACTGATGTTACGTCGTTCGAGAACGTGTAACACTAACAATTGCTGGTGTTTAACTGTGTATAATTAAGTTTGAGCTGTGTTTTTTACAATAAATATTAGTGGTTGGGTGTGTGCAATCTATAATTGTTCGAATTATAACGTGCTAAATCTATCAAAGACATTTCATAGGTTGTCAAAGGATGGCGAAACGTGAATATGATTTGAAGCAGAAGAAAAAGGATCACTTTAATGCCAATATGTGCAGTTCGCAGAAGATAATTTATTATGTAATATTTACCATCATGTACATATTTATGGATAAACTTCGTAAACGGATGGTTGAAAGGTTTTAATCATAACTTGTCTTCCAGTGCTTCAAAAAAAAATAGAAATATGAAGGCAAAAAAAGTTTTGCATTAATAATAAATAGTGTAAGAAAACTGTTTTTCTATATTCTTCTGTGTCGTTTTTTATTGCAGTATGGCATAAATTGTCACATTTTTTCACATTTAAAACTATTTTACTTGGTAAAGGCTTTTAATTATCTTCCCAAGACAAGTTTTTTAAGAGACAAGTAGAAATAGCAAATAGATTTATTCACGGAAGTAAGAGTTAGTCTCACCTTTCATCTGCACAATTTCTTAATTATGTACTAAGTATATCAATTACATATTTTAAAATATTAGATTAATAAGACAGTTTTCATGTAGAGATATAGCAAATTGAGTACTGCACTACCATTTGTACCTATAACAATTATTTATAGGTAAGTACAGATTGCAACTTAATATCCTCAAAAACAGCTTTCAGTATATTCCTACACATACCCTTGAAATAGTAGTTTAACCACGGTTTCAAGATACTACTTTAAATTATGATGAAATAAGATTATGGGTAAGAGAAATTTGCAGAATTATTCGTGCTGAATTCATTCTGGTTTCAAGCTGATTGTTGATACAAATTCTATTTATAACTATATAATCAGAAATGTTCACTGTTTTGTCATATACACGTCTTTATATTCATCTATAATAAACCAATTGTCTAAATTAAGAATATACAGGTAAATATACAATTCAAATTACCCGCTCAGTTGTCAGTACTTCACGTGAGGTGGGGCTAGTGTACTTGTCACAAATATCACCAGTGCTAAAGCATGGGAGTGTCCCGTATTGTCATTA
This sequence comes from Tillus elongatus, assembly GCA_964006375.1. Lineage (NCBI taxonomy): Eukaryota > Metazoa > Arthropoda > Insecta > Coleoptera > Cleridae > Tillus > Tillus elongatus. The sequence continues at coordinate 62,094,791 of OZ023263.1, read as the reverse complement.
TATAATATTTAGTACAACCGTTATGTTTACTGTCGGAAGATGACATTTAAAATTTTCATCTCCTAGGCAACCTGATAAACTGACTAAGAATTATTTCTTATCGCAAATAATGGTTAAATATCTTTAAATCGGTGAGACTTAGGTATAGGAAATGCTGATACCAATCGAGAGAACAATAAAAAGTACATAAACTAATAATAATGTTATAAAATATAGGATGTTCTATTTAAAATAAGAGAGCTATTGGGTTTTAAAGCTGTCACAATTGACCGATTTATTTCGGACACTCTGTCTAACTTGCAATAGCTTTAGTAAATTCCAAATATTTTGTGGCATTTTAGAATGTGCGCTTTAAAATTTCAACTCTTCAGGTTGAAAACTAAGAGAGATTCAGGTGTGCAAATGTGACAATGTTTTTTAAGAAATTTAAAATAAAAGTCATATATCTAACGAAAATGGTTGAGAAAAATGACATAATGTGTTAGTGAAACCTACCATAAAATTTGGCAAGCAATCTAGATCCGTAATAAAAAACACCCTCTTCCATTTGAAATAAGAAAGTTGACGTCTACCTCCGGTATAACTGGAAGTCCCATACTAACGCCAATATTTTCAGTGAACCGGGAATTTTGAGAAACCCACGTGCGCGAATTTTCACAATTCATTCAATTGTGAGCCGTACTCCAGAAACCGCTAATGGCAGGTCTACGTGGGACACCTGTATATATATATATATATATATATATAGCAAATTCAAACGGACGTTGAATATGGGTTCTAAATTTTCCGAAAGTCTCAACATGGTTACCTCTCTGTCACAACATATGAGAATGAATATGGAGTTATATAGGGCGATAGGATATATAGGGTGTTCCTTGCCACTTAAATGTAAAAAACTCACAAATACGTTCAAGGAAAACAGCAAAAGAAACAAACCATTTAAAGTGCTGGAACCTAATAAAGCACGATACTTGAGATGTTAAGCTTTGTGGTGATGTAATTATGACTTGCGAGGAATCTGATTGTGCAATCTACTAAAAACCAATGTAGCTTTTCTAAGAGATCCACTCAGTCATCTTCCTATTAGCCTGAAAGAGCACAAACATCTAGAATAAGCCTCTTAATTAACTCTTGAACAGTTAAGTTGCATATTGCTGCATTGAGCTGCCATCTGCTCTTACTAATTACCACCGGCACACTAAATAACGAATTCTCGCTCACTCTTCGGACTGGCTGAATAGTTTTCAACCCCAAGTTCACTCAACTTCGGTGGTAGACTTGTAGTATTCAGTTAATGCTAAAATAACTTCTGAGCAGGTAATATTGAAGTAGACTTTATTAAAAGGAATGCAACTTTGAAGTGCCACACTTCATCAAAACTTCTCACAAAATATATAGGTTGCGAGAATAAAAAATGTTACGTCTTCCCGTGAAACTTTCTTTATAGGGGGTTCAAGCATTACTTTAGAGCTTAGAGACTCAGATATGATAGTTGGCCGGCATTTTAACATAAAAGTGCTTTTTCGAGCATAATGAAGTTTCCTGAAATTTTAAAGTAAATTGTGCGATAAGAGTAAAAAGTTTCATTTCTGCGGTCTTTAGTAACAAAATACCAGGTACGGTAATAAAACAGATTTAACGTGGCTTAACTAATAACACAAGTCGATCGCAATAAACCGGTCGGTTGCAAAGTCAATTTTGATCGATCCCTCGCGATGTCTTTATCTAACGTGTTACAATTATTGTAACAAAACGCAATGCGTGATTTGTCTATACTACCGTGCGTCAGTTGTCCGAGATGTTACTTAAATCTGGCTTCAGCTGTGCAGGCATTGCTGAGATACGGTCGTATATACAAGTCATGCGTGGCGCAACATATTTGGGGTAATAGTCACCACATAGATAATGCAAACCTGAAGCTTATCACCAATTTTAGACCACCGGTGAAATTAGATGCCTATGAGAGTATTTATATTTCCAAGGCCATAAACGACAGAATTTCCCTGAACCGATCTCCGTCATTGATTAATAGGTCGCTGTTCACCCTGCCTCTTTGATATAAAAGCACATCATAAAAATAAGGTTTTTATTTTATTTTCAACAACACACCACGAGAGCTTACAGCCCAAATACTATCGTACCGTGGGTGTTGACAAGGAGGAAAGAAGCAACTTGTTAATTCTGGACTTAAAGGTTCTGAGGTTCGGAGGAGAAAGAAAAACATGTGCCGGCAAGGAATTCCACAACTTGGAAGTCCTCGGGACAAAAGAGCGGGCATAACAAGATGTTCTATGTCTCATGACCTGGACAGTAAAAGGGTGCATTCGCTCTGTTCCCCCTGTTAGATCTGTTAGGATTAGCAGGTGGGGGAACTATGGAGGAAAGCTCCTCTGAGCACTGCCCGTGCAGATATCTATAAGAGAGAGAGAGAGATAACCAACGGCACGTCGGTGGGCAAGGGATGGCAGCCTTTGGGTGAGGGTAGGATCACCGATGAGACGTATAGCTCTCCTTTGAATGGAGTTCAGGATAGCGAGTGTAGAAGCGGCAGATACACCCCAGATGTGGAAGCAGTATTCGAGGTTTGGCCTTATTTGTGAAGTATATATATATAGAGATTAGTTGGTGAAAAGTATTTGCGAGCCCGGAAGAGGAAACCTAATTTCTTAGCAGCCGCTTCTGCAATTGACATGTTGGTGCCAATTAACATTTCGATCCACAGAAATGCCAACAAGAGAAAAGGACTCATTACTTTGAATAACTTGGTTGTTCATTGTGATGGGTCTAGGGCTGGTGTATCTATTATGAGAAAGAAAGCAAGACTAAGATTTGGTGGGGTTAAACTGTACAAGATTTCTACTTCCTCAGTCTAATATTTTTTGGAGATCCACGGAGACAGAACCCTCCATGAGTCTGCGATCCTCATCTAATTGGGCTAAACAGACAGGCTTAGAATATTGTTTATTATGCTGTGATAAATATATTGCAAAACTCGGCAGGTACAGTTATAACGGGATTCTAGAAAGAACGTCACGCAATCAAAATACTAACTGTAGAAAATTAGCCTGAGATCCTTCCCTTTCCATATCGGTCTTTTAGCTAACATCTAGTATAAATATAATGTGCAGTAGTTAAGTAGTTGAGAACTTTTCATCCTCTGGTGACGCTAACTTTGTTAGTGAAACGACCGTCAGAAGATTTGTTGTGGTGCGTTTGGTTACCCAAGTGTACTTATCAGTGCTCATCAGAGATTCCAGTCTTCACTTACCCTCATTATATTATCTCTGTCAGGGTACACACCTAATATTGATTCCTTAGTTAAAAAAAGTCTGGACACAGCAAGTGCGTTATGGTAGTGAATTTTTCTAGAGATAGATTTTTTTAATGCTTATCACTTTTTTTTTCTTGCAATATAGAGATCTAAATTTTGGTGCATAGTTCACGTTTTATAACATAAAGCACTGTACCAAATTTGGTTGTCATAGTTTTGTTATTTTCGGAGATTAAAAAGAAAACCCAAAATTTTTCCGGAAAGCCTGGTTAGATTTTCTTGGCTAACGAACTCATCCAATCTAGACACAAAAAGAAGGTATCGGCCAGATTTTATCAAAATCGGCCCATTATTTTTTGAGTTATCGGTGTAATATATATATATATATATATATATATATATATATATATATATATATATATATATATATATATATATATATATATCAATATAACCTCATAAATTAAATAAATTTATTTACGAGTTCAGTCCGTGAAGGCGGTACATAAAAAAAATATATTTTCCGACACTTTTTCCATGTAGATTTTTAGTAACATAAAATAAAATTTAATTTTTATATCAATCGAATTATTGTAATACTATTTGTTAGTAGATATAAAAAAGTTGTAATAAAAATGTACAGTATGGCTAGAGATGGGAAATTCGGATCTTTTCGAAGAGTCGGATCAATGGCTCCGGATCTTTTTAAAGATCCGGATCCTTGGACCGGTTCTTGAATCTCAATGAATCTCTGTCGTGTGACTGAGACTTGATACATACTGTATTCATTAAGATCGCCCAAAACAAAAGAGGTGATCAAGACCGAGAGCCTTTTATAGGGATTGAAATATATATACAAGATTATATGAATGTGTTAAAAAGATTACGTATTGTGGCTACTGCAGTTCCATGTGAAAAAATTTTTAGTAAAAGTGCTCAAATTGTAACGAAAAAAAAGAACTCCATTGAGAAATAAAAAAAATTGAAATTATATTTTTACATGTTAATACCTATGTAATAAATGTTTAAAAATAAATTGAACGTATAATTATATTTTTATTGTTGCTATTATTACTACTGGTTAAATAAGTAATTTACACAAGATGTGGGTACAAGAAAAATATATTCTACAAATGATATAATATATACCTAATACAAAAATTATGACACCCTCAATAATCTAAATACTTAAGTTTCAACACGCAGGCTGAGCGTTTTAAGTTGAATACTGAATGTTTAGGGGTGCGGATCTCGGATGGTGTTGTTTAGGTGTGCCCTACTCAACCCGAATCTTTTGATTCTCCTTTCGTGGCTCGGAGCACCGTGATCGGAGAACCGAGAACGAGAAGGTAACAGCGGATCAGGAGTAACATACGTCAATACGTCACAGTGTCACTTTTAATAGCGGTCGGTTCGTTGCCTCACGACTCAGGACAGATCAAACTCGGATTCAGGAGCCGTCATTTATAATTAGTGAATTTTCTTAAAAAAAATTCACTAATGAGGAGATCTCGACTTTTCAATTTTGAAAAAATTTCTTCAAATTAACACTAATTAGGCCCACGAGAACACATATCCGGGGTCGGTTTGAATTTTTATATGTTTATATATATATATATATATATATATATATATATATATATATATATATATATATATATATATATATGTATATATATATATATATATATATATATATATATATATATATATATATATATATATATATATATATATATATATATATATATATATGTATCACACCGATAACTCAAAAAATAATGGGCCGCTTTTGATCAAATTTGGTGAGTACCTTCCTTTTGCAAGTGGCTTGGATAAGCTTGTTAACCATGAAAATCTGCTCAGTTGAAATAGATTAGACAATGTTTTCTTATAATTAGACAGACGGATTCCCCCTATTAGTGTCAGTTCTGAGCCAGCCTTAAATGTATGGAATTTAGACCACAAAATTATAATGCATGTTTATAAGAAAATACATTCAGAACTCGACAAGTGTGTTATGGTAGCGAATTTTTATTGAATGCCTCAAATTTGAATAGCTCAATTTGCTATTAACCTATAAGGTTCGTGGCCAGGAAACTAGTTTTTTCGGGAACATTGTAAGTTTATTTTCGAATTTTTTTTCACATTATCAAACAATAAAGTTATTTTGATGAAATATGGTACATTATTTTTACTATATATGTTATACTGGTAACCAAATTTAATGTATGTTTTCTTAAAAAAAAACACTTATTTGCTATTTAAAACATTTTTATGAAAATTCACTATCATAACGCACTTGCTGCGTCCAGGCTTTTTTAAGAGTCGGTTCATTCCGATCTTTTTAGAGAATCCGAATCTTTGAACCGGTTCAGATCTGATCCGGACATCTCTAAGTATGGCTGATAATTTGATTTTTAATATTTAAATTTTTCAATTTTTTGGGTGAGGAAAATGTATCATGGAAGAATGTTATAAGATTTTTAGACTAATTTTTGGTAATCAATGAATAGCTCGTGGAAGGGCACTTCGTGCTGAAATACCTTGCATATCCACCTACGTAAAAAGCAACATAATTATTTAATGGGCCAAAGAACACAGGTACAGGTGAATTCAAACCATGTAAGGAATTATTAACAATATTTATAAATTCAAATTAACTATAAAGACAGATTTATAATTTATTTTATTACCTTAAAAATAATGAGAGGACTGAATTTGAATCTTACTGAAACGAAACTACGGAAATTCACAGATAGGGAGATCAAGGCTGTTAAATTTTGTACAAATTTCTTCAAAGTACGAACTAAGACGCTATGGACCCATATTTGAGGTCAGTTTCAATTTTTATATGTTTATATGTATATATATATATATATATATATATATATATATATATATATATATATTATATATATATATATATATATATATATGAGACATACTTGGTTCTCGGGTTAAACCGCGTCCAGAATTTACGAAAACTCGACGTTTCGGCTCCTGTTTTGGAGCCATTTTCAAGAGGTAAAGGAAATATGTAAGGACACTCTAAGGCATCAATATGTCCACTCCTTAGAGTGGTAAACAAAGGTGGGTAAAGGAAATAGGTAAGGACACTCTAAGGCCTCAATCTGCCTAGTTCTTAGAGTGGTGGACAAAGGTGGGTAAATGAAATATGTAAAAGGACACTCTAAGGCCTCAATGTGCCTACTCCTTAGATTGGTGGACAAAGGTGAGTAAAGGAAATATGTAAGGACACTCCAAGGCCTCAATCTGCCTACTTCTTAGAGTGGTGGACAAAGGTGGGTAAAGGAAATATGTAAGGACACTCTAAGGCCTCAATCTGCCTACTCTTTAGAGCGGTGGACAAAGGTGGGTTGGGTGGCAGATTGAGGCCTTAGAGCTAGTAACGCACTTGCTGCGTCCCGAACATTATAGTGAATTTTCGTAGAAAAAATTCACTAACGGGGAGATCCCGACTTTTGAATTTTGAAAAAATTTTTGCAAATGAGCGCGAACTAGGACCCCTAGAACCCATATCCGGGGTTAGTTTCAATTTTTATATGTTTATATATATATATATATATATATATATATATATATATATATATATATATATATATTTATATATATATATATATATATATATATATATATATATATATATATATATATATATATATATATAATATATATATATATATATATGTATCACACCGATAACTCAAAAAAAAATAATGGGCCGATTTTGATAAAATTTGGCATGTACGTTTCTTTTGTAAATATCTTGGATAAGTTCGTTAGTCAGGAAAATCGGACGAGGTTTTCCGGGAAAATTTTGAGTTTTCATTCGAAAAAAATTCTTATCTCAAAAAGTAATCAGCCGATTTTAATAAAATTTGGCATGTACCTTGCTTTTGTAAATGGCCTTGATAAGTTTGTTAGCCAGGAAAATCGGACGAGGTTTTCCGGGAAAAATTTGATTTTCATTCAAAAAAAATTTTTATCTCAAAGAATAAAGGACCTATTTTGATAAAATTTGGCATGTACCTTCCTTTTGTAAATGTATTTGATAAGTTCGTTAATCAAAAAAATCGGACGAGGTTTTCCGGAAAAATTTTGAGTTTTCATTTGAAAAAAATTTATCTTAAAAAATAAAAACTCTATGATAACCAAATTTGGTAGGTAGGTTTAGGATATAAAAAGTAAACTATACACCAAAATTTAGATTTCTATGTTACAAGAAAAAAAAGTTATAATAAAATACTTTGTGCCAGATCATTTTTATGAAAATTCACTACCATAACGCACTTGCTGCGTCTTCGACTTTTTTATTATTCTCCCCGCTTAGCATACATATTCACTTCTCGTACCGTAACTTTCCTGGGGGTTATTTGCACGAAAGTTTTTATGTGTTATATGGATTCAAGGTGTGTTCTGAGCACGTTTCGGAAGAAAATTTTCTAAGGGCCCTCCGTGTGAATTTAGGTAATAGTTTATTTTTGCTTTTTTTTTGAAAAGAAAAGAAGGAAAGTTTATCTCCACTTTCAGTTGTCTTTTTAGACATTTTTCTGAGCACTAATTTGCTACAAATTGCTTCGTCAGGCATCTAAAAATTATTTATGCTAAATTATGGCGTTATTCTATTGCGTTATTGTTTAAGTATATATATATATATATATATATATATATATATATATATATATATATATATATATATATATATATATATATATATATATACTAACATATAAAAATATATATATATATATATATATATATATATATATATAACCTATTCTTACATAAATGACACCCACCTTTATGACAATTCACCCATTTAATTGTTGTATTGTATATAACATTATTGTATATAAAAATAATCTTGAATAAATAACTTCCAATTCGTAATACCACGAATTGACTGTGCATTTATGTTTACAACACAACACCTCAAAAAATAAATTAATTTTTTTGACAACAGTTTTGATTTGTCTGCTATTTCATACAAAATTAACATTAAAATAAATCTGTAGCTGATCGCAATCGAAATTTTTAAAGCAAACACTTTAAAATGTACTTCAATTTCTAGTAAATGTTATTTAAAACACCAAAACGCAATCTCAAGCAATATGAAATATCCGCATGTGGAATACACATGACGTATTACTCTCCTCTCACGCCACTCCTCTCTCACAGGAACCAAACAACATATCTGATCTATAATCTTGGTCAATTGATATTCTTCGTTGACATCTCCCAGCGTTTTTGCAAACAAATATACCCTAGATTTTAATGATCTTGTTTTTCAATATGAAAGCCATGTGTACTATAAGCTTGTATTTCGCTGCGCTCAGCAACTTATAACTACGCAGGAAAGATAAAATGGTTTTATTTACAAGAACAAACAGATGCAACAAAGGGAAATTACTAGTAGTCTGCGGTCCCACTCACTTCCTAATTAGTCTTTGTTTATATTTTATAATCAAACATTGTGGTATAGTTACAAAGAGGATTGTTTGCAAGTTACGCATGTTTACAAGATGGCAAGAGGTACCTCATCATGATAGATGTGTAGCTTCACCTAATTGTTTCCGGTGTAAACACTCAGAGGATATTGCTGACTTGAATAACATGGAACTGTTGTAACGAAACTTGATACAAATTAACTTATACTCTGTTTGGCATAAATACTGTAACAAATAGGAAGTCTGGACGCATGGAAGTAACGTTTCATAAAAAAATATTTGAAAGCAAAAATGTTACTCAAACAGTTTTAATGGTTAAATAAGAAGACTAACTTAACTTTTGTTTTTCATACAGAAAATTTATGTCTTGTGCCCTCGTTTAGTAGAAAAAGGTAAATGGTGAATTCTATCATTTATAAACTTTAAAACTTAATTTTTTTTTTTAAGACGAAGCTAAATTTTCATCCCAGAAAATTATTCGAACTTGACTGACCAATAGGGTGTGGTCGAAAACAGCAAAAAAATATATACATTTTTTTTGGAGGGCTACTGAAAAAAAAAATGGAATTAGGTGTGCCATAGAACGCATATAAAAATGGGATTTTCAGTAAATTTTCATTACGGAAATTGAAGATACGACTTCTGGAAAATTTCTTTAAATGAGCGCGAATTAGGGCACCTAGAACCCAAATCCAAGGTCAGTGGAAATCTCTCTCTCTCTCTATATATATATATATATATATATATATATATATATATATATATATATATTATATATATATATATATATATATATATATACGCTGTCCCACGTAAGGCGTGTATTAAAAGTTTTCGAACTAGTACTGGGATTTCGAATCTGAAAATTTGCAACTGGATGTATCACCATCCGGTCACTATAAAAAAATATTTTGGTGACTATATCACTTCAGGTTGTACCGGAAGTTGCCAACAACTTTCTTAATTTTAATGGGGCGCCCTATATATTATTGCATATTCAGAATGTGCATGCAATTCTTCGGAAAGTGATATGCCACTTGCCCATACTGGTGTGAGCCGTTCTTTTTCGATTTTCTATTGTTTCTCCGTCATAAAGTTGCAAATATTTGAAACGGCAATTCTCAAGCATCAAGTATGCCATGGTTTTGAAACTTATAGCAGCGATAGTCCTGGTGGTCGTAATTCTTCTCATTGCGAAAAAACTACAAAGATGATACAGGGTGTTGTTTAACGAAGTTCAAATTTCTATGATTTCAAACACGAAAAATTATTTTTTCCAAATAGAACACCCTATATATTTTTATCGTATATTATGCGGAATGATATTTTGCTTCGATCTGTATCAGCATTCTCTATACCTATCTCGGATGATTCCCGAGCTATGATGGGAATTATGTGACAGGCTACAAAAATATGTCACAATAAACAATCAGCAAGGTTGCCGTCTACCACAACTCTCACCTGAATCTGAAAATATGAGAAAAATGTATATTAAAAATAAAAATCTTAAGAAAAGTAATTCAGTTTGTTTAAAGCAATTCAAACCTAAGTTTTATTACGTATAAATATTAATAAAATACCGATTTTTCACGGTATTTAAAAGCCATCTTCCTCTCCTAGTTTAATCTTAAGACACAGCCAGCTATTTGTCGTTTGTTAATCTGCTAACTAACAGCGGACAGCAATCATGAAAGAATTGTGCGCGATCTGCTCATAACCTCTAAATCGACTCCGCTAATTCCCTAATACCTTATAATGCAAAAACACTCTGGACGCAGCCAGTGCGTTATGGTAGTGAATATTTATTAAAGGCTTCAAATTTGAATAACTCAGTTTTCTATAAACTTACAAAGTTTAATTTTGGTACGTAGTAAGGTCTTACCTAGGGCAAGATATTTGCCAAATTTCATTAAAATAACTTTGTAATTTTTTGAGAAAAACAATTTTTCGAAAGAAAATTTAAAATTTTAATAACTCAATTTTCTATAAACTTAGAAAGTTGCATTTTGGTACTTAGTAATGTCTCTCCCAACGCAACATATATAGTAAATTACATTAAAACCGCTTTGTTATTTTCCCAGAAAAAATTTTGTTTTGAAAGAAAACTCAAAATTTTCCCGGAAAACCCCGTCCGATTTTTCCAGCTAACGAACTCATCTAATAAAAGAAAGGTACCTGCCCAGTTTCATTGAAATCGGTTAATTATTTTTTGAGTTATCAGACGGATACATATATATATATATATATATATATATATATATATATATATATATATATATATATATATATATATATATATATATATATATATATATATATATATATATATATATATATATATATATATATATATATATATATATATATATATATGTATAAACATATAAAAATTAAAACTGACCCCGGATATGGGTTCTAGGGGTCCTAGTTCGCGCTCATTTGATGAAATTTTTGCAAAGTCTCACCATCGACACCTCTCTATTAGTGATTTTTTAAAATAAAAATTCACTAAAATAACTACCTATGTTCTAAGGTTAATGTTAATACAATGAGTAGGTAAGTAATAACACAACTTTTAATTTTAACCTAATTTTAGCAAATACCCTCAGCCGAATTTTTTTTTAACATAAACAGGTGTTCAGTGCAAACTATTAAAATTTTAATTTCAAAATTTTTGTTTATATTTATTTATTTCATTTTCAAAAAGCATGGATGCAGCAGTAGTAATAAGTTTTTTAAAGAGTTCAAGTGCAGCAAGTGCGTTATGGTAACGAATTTTCGTAAAATTATTTCAAATGGTGACAACTTATTTTTTCATTAAACTAGAATCTTGAGTTTTGATACCTACATAAAAGCAGCAAAGGTAGTAGATTTACAAAATAATATAAGGAGCTTCACAGGAAACTACAATTTTGTTTTAAAATACCTTTTTTGTAATTTTGTTTGCAGAAACTATTTCGATTTGACTAAAAACGGGTGATGTTTGTTTTTATTTAAATTGTTAATTGATCTTTAAGCGCCAAAAGTAGTTATTTATTGATACATCTTCATGTTACGCAACTAGGCAATAGCCAAGATCAATGATATTTATATATTTATATTTGTAATGAGATATGACTTTTAGAGAGAGTGGATAATAATAATAATGTTGTTATTAAGCTGCTTACTGTCATTCATTAAAATATTGTTTGTTTGCAAGCATGTCCCTGAGTTTTTAAATATAGTGTGTTTATAATCTCATCAGTTTTACCTTCACATAATATCCTAATTCCTTAAACACAATATTTAGGAAGATTGTCTGAGAACTTTTCACTATCTGGCTGAATCCGAACGCTTAAGACTTACAGAAGGAATAAGATGTCATTAAGCTTCACCTACTATGGTTGTTGTTATAAATATAAAATCTTCAAGGATTACAATCAGCGCTCTGTTAAATACATTTTCTGCAATTTCAAAAGGTATGACCTTTTTAGCTCTCTAATAACAAAGACTTTTTTACTCAAATTTGCTTAGAAATTTAAATCTTTACAATCTACACGCATTTTAGTGGTTATCCTAGTAACTATCATCGCTTTAATAAAATGAGCAGATTTTCCCAGAAAGCTTAGCAATAATACTTACTTTAGTGCTCAGAATTCTGTTATTTTTGGCGGGAATCACTCCTAAGCAGCCCAGAGTATCCGCTACTGATTGCTATTGGTTTAGACCACTCGCTCTTTCCTTCTAAGGAACATTCACACAAACACACATACAGATCTATCCATTAATGTTTCGGAACAATGAAAATAAATAGCCGCGGTTAAATCAACATTCCTTTTGTCTCTTCGTTTGCAGTAACATTTATTTCACTTGGCGGAATGTTGTTGTAGGCAATTTATTTCATGGGTCACTACTCTTTGCCTCTCAGCGGCCAGAACAGTTGCTTGCTGGCTGACTCGTTGAGGGATTAGGGGAACTACTACATTCTGCGTCCTGCATAATAACAATCCACGCAAGCTTTTAAACGGTCAGTTATAATCAAATTTCTACTGGACATATATGTGGAGCGATATGTCCATCTCCCCTGACACTTAAAATCTACTGCTAGTTTTTTACAGCTTGAAATTGATGCATTTGGGTTACGGGTAAAATTAGTTTTCTGAACAAAAATATCAACATAAATATAAATAAATTTAATATATATATATATATATATATATATATATATATATATATATATATATATATATATATATATATATATATATATATATATATATATATATATATATATATATACAGGGTGTCCCAATAGTGTATAATTCCTCTATATATACCTTACCCTTAGAGCTAGCCGAAAAAACTCTAAACAAAATTTTCTTGTGATTATCTAAGCTATATCGACAAAATATATTCAGCTTTATGTAACTTCCGCTTGCACCGAAAGTCGCTATCAACTTCGTTATTTTAAATAGAATGCTATACTTTTTATTACATTTTTGGATATAGATTACAAAATAAGTATAACTTTATGTAGCATTCACTATAGCTATCTTTGATATTTTTGAAAATATTACGACTTCTTTTTTTTTAGCTCCGATTTATGTGTTATTCGAAACGTCTGCCGTGAGCTGGGTTTTGAGCCTTGCTAACTTAAATTCTAAATATCAATAGACGACATTTAGTACTTTAAAATGGTTAAAGAATAATTCATCATCATTGTACAGGGTGTATTATTTTGGTGTTACAGCATATCTAACTTTAAAGCAGCACAACTTGTGTTTTTCAAATGGAACACCCTGTTTTTTATGGAATAATCAGGTAGATAATTAAATTTTGCATCGACATAATATAGGTCTTTTTATAGCTATAGTTGATAGTTTTTGAGTTATAGTGGTTTATTTTAGTTTCGCTTGTAAAAATAATGGTACTGTCGGATACAGTAGGCGCAGAGAATGAAACAACTAATATTTATTGTCAGATGACAGATAAATGTCACCTAACCAGAACTATAACTATTTTCAGTTCTCAGGTGTTTGAGCCAAGTTTTATGTGCTAACTTTTGTGTTATTTAATTTTTAATGAATTATAATACTGAAGAATTAGTTGATATGACACTTATTATAGGCGAATGTCAGCGAAATTCTTTTTTAGCATCTCGTGTATACGCACAAACATATCGGAATCGAAGACATCCTCAGGAAAAATGTTTCGTCAAATTGTTGGACCGTTTTGTGACCACACGCAAATGGAGAGTAGGCGGCAATGAAGAAAACGAATTTTCTATTGTTGCATCGGCATTAGCTAATCCGCACACAAGCGTGAGGAAAGTTGCCTACGAAATAGGAATATCAAAATCTTCAGTGAACAGAACATTGAGAAAATACAAGTTTTATCCATATAAAATGAAGCTGCAGCAGGCATTGACGAATGCAGATTTTGGAAGTCGCCTCAGTTTTTGTGAGTGGGCAGTGACTAAGTACAATGAAAGTGAGAATTTTTTTAATTACGTGATGTACAGTGATGAATCTTCATTTTCAAGTTGTGGTACGGTTAACGAGCACAACTTTTATTATTAAGCTTCAGAAAATCCAAACTTTTGCAGATCAGTTGACAACCAGCACCGTTTTAAGATAAATGTTTGGGCTGGAATAATTGGAACTAATCTTATTGGGCCATATTTCTTTGATGGGCGTCTCAACGGGCAGGGATATCTGTGTATATTTGAGGAAGATGTAGGGGCCTTCTTGAAAGATTTGCCTCTAGATAACAATCGACGTATGTGGTTTATGCAGGACGGGGCACCAGCATATTATGACATAAATGTTCGCCGATTTTTAAATGATCGGTACCCCAATAAATGGATAGGGCGAGGTGGTCCCGTCTCGTGGCCTGCAAGATCTCCTGACCTCACATGTCTAGATTTTTTCCTGTGGGGCTATATCAAGGAAATTGTGTATCAAACACTGTCCAACACCCCACAGGAACTAAGAAATAAAATTTCAGTCGCGTGCAGGGCAATAACTTCACAAATGTTGAGCAATGTTCAAGAAGAATTCTTAAGGAGCGTTAGATTGTGTATTCAGGTCAATGGGCAAAATTTCGAATAGTTCTAATGTATCGCTTTTTTTTAGATTATTTTTTTCTGTTAATGACTGTGGATTATTATTATTATTATAGTTATGTTATTATAGTTTACTTCACTTTCTGGTTCTCATAATTACAACTACCTTTATTAAACTGTGTTTCACTTTTTGTATAGTAAAAATATGAATAAGTCCATTATATAACAATCATTGCATGTAGTTGCATTTGATAAGTTTTTTTGTCGACACATTATCTAGTTACGAGTATATGATCAAGTGATTTGCATCGTGACTATCTCATTTTATTTGGTAATTCTATTCAAATTATTGTTAAAACAAACATTTATTAGACGGAAGTAAGCTCCAACAATGGAAATATAAAAACTGCTGACTTTCTTGTCAGGGAGACGTTTAGGTGTCACCTTACATTGTGTACATGCTCTGTGCCTCATACACTGACAATCTGACAGTACCATTATGTGCCTCATACAGTGACAATCTGACAGTACCAATATTTTTACAAGCGAAACTAAAATAAACCACTATAACTCAGAAACTATCAACTATAGCTATAGAAAGACCTATATTATGTCGATGCAGAATTTAATGGCCTGCCTGATTAATCCATAAAAAACAGGGTGTTCTATTTGAAAAACACAAGTTATGCTGCTTTAAAGTTAGATATGCTGTAACCCCAAAATAATACACCCTGTACAATGATGATAATTTATTCTTTAACCATTTTAAAGTATTAAATGTCGTCTATGGATATTTAGAATTTAAGGTAGCAAAACTCAAAACCCAGCTCACAGCAGACGGTTCAAATAACACATAAATCGGAGCTAAAAAAAAAGAAAGTCGTAATATTTTCAAAAATATCAAAGATCGCTATAGAGAATGCTACACAAAGTCACACTTATTTTTTAATCTCTATCCAAAAATGTAATAAAAAGTATAGCATTCCCTTTAAAATAACGAAGTTGATAGCTACTTCCGGTGCAACCGGAAGTTCCATAAAGCTGAATATATTTTCTAAATATAGCTTAGATAATCGCAAGAAAATTTTGTTAAAAGTTTTTTTGGCTAGCTCTAGGGGTAAGGGATATATAGAGGAATTACACACTATTGGGACACGTGTATATATATATATATATATATATATATATATATATATATATATATATATATATATATATATATATCCACTTACCTGACAAGCAAATATGACAAAAACCGTACCGTTATTTATAGAGTATGCATTAGGTAAGCCGATAATATAAAAGTCACGGGAAACGAATAGTGGGAGATGAGTATACTGTATGGCATGTTTAGAAATACTTAGCTAAAAATCAAATAAAAAAATGAGAGTATTTAAGATACGCAAGAACGTGTCTCCCAAAGTAGATATAAAGCTTAGCGTCCATCGACATGAAAAAGTATAATTTTTACTTACCTTCAAGTAATATCATGGGTGTTGTAGAAAAAACTTTGAAACAGAATCGCGATAATAAAGAAAGAGTTCAGTAGACAATGTACTCTTTTCACTAACAAAAACTTTAACTTGAACAAGTGAAAGATGTTTATCAAGCCATACGTACGAATAGACGTAATTTATGTGAAGAAAAGCTGGACGTTAAGTGGGCGGGCACACGAGAACATAAGCTTTCAAAATGTGAGCATAGAAAAAATAACATAGGTGAGGAACACGGATGGAAAGACGAATAAGAGTGTACTAGAAAGTGTACCGCTTGCGTTTCAGTTAATAAAAAAAAGGTCGGGACGCAGCAAGTGCGTTATGGTAGTGAATTTTTATTAAATGTTTCAAATTTGAATAACTCAAGTTTTTACAAACTTAGAAAGTTGAATTTTGGTGTATAGTAAGGGCAACATATCCACCAAATTTCATCAAAATAACTTTGTAATTTTCGCAGAAAAAAAAATTTTCAAATGAAAATTCAAAATTTGAATAACTCAATTTTCTAAAAATGCAGAAAGTTTAATTTTAGTTTGTAGTAAGGCCTTTTACAAGGCAACATATCTACCAAATTTCATTAAAATAGCTTTGTAATTTTCGGAGAAATATATATTTTTTGAAACAAATCACAAAATTTTCCTGGAGAACCTTATCCAATTTTCCTGACTAACGAACTCATCCAAGCCATTAATAAAAAATTCATTAATAGTATAGCAGTAAGCGTAAGCAAAGCGACATGTTAAGAGTTAAGACTGTAACAGCGGCAGAAGCAGAAGTCAATGGAAGCCATGTGTGTTCGGTAAGAGCAAATTTTGGGAAGAAACTATTGACTATTAATAACAATTGACTAAAAACGATGCGAGTTGTAAGGAAAAAACTAATTATACTACAGAGGTGATAAATGATGATAAATTACAATAGGGTTATGTATAATCGTAAATGCTGCCAATGACTAACAATCAGTGATTTCAGTATTATTGACATTTCTTTGAATCTTAAAAATGAATTTCATGAGTCAATGACAATAATAGCAGCTGTCATTGACTAACCAACGGCAACCATATACTTCATCTCATATAAGCGGTGATCTAAACATAAATGTTTCAAATTTGAATAGCTCAATTTTCTGTAACCCTAGAAAGCTAAATTTTGGCACATAGTTAGGTCTTTCCCAAAGCAATATGTAGACCAAATTTTATCGAAATCTTCGGAGAAAAAATTTTTT
The DNA here is from genome assembly GCA_964006375.1 of Tillus elongatus. Lineage (NCBI taxonomy): Eukaryota > Metazoa > Arthropoda > Insecta > Coleoptera > Cleridae > Tillus > Tillus elongatus. The sequence goes on along the minus strand of OZ023263.1, from coordinate 62,077,285 downwards.
TTTGAAAGAAAACTCAAAATTTTCCCGGAAAACCCCGTCAAATTTTCCTGGTCAACGAACTCATCCAAGCCATCAATAAAAGAAAGGCACTTGCCGAGTTTCATCGAAATCGGTTAATTATTTTTTGAGTTATCAGACGGATACTCACACACACACACACACACACATATATATATATATATATATATATATATATATATATATATATATATATATATATATATAAACTTATAAAAATTCAAACTGACCCCGGATATGGGTTCTAGGGGTCCTAATTCGCGCTCATTTGAAAAATTTTTGCAAAGTCTCACCATCGATACCTCTCTATTAGTGAATTTTTTTATTAAAAATTCATTAAAAATTCACTAATAACGAAAAAGAAAAGTTCTGGACGCAGCACGTGCGTTATGGTAGTGAATTTTCATTAAAATGTTTTTAATAGCAAACATTGGTTGTTTTTTTTTTTTTTTTTTTATAAGCACGCATTAAATTTGGTTACCAGTCTAACCTATATAGTAAAAACAATGTGCCATGTTTCATCAGAATAACTTTATGGTTTAAAAATGTACAAACATTTCCGAAAGTAAACTTAAAGTGTTCCGGAAAAAACTTGTTTCTTGGTCAACCTTATAGGTTAATAGCAAATTGAGCTATTCAAATATGAAGCATTTGATCAAAATTCGCCACCATAACGCACTTGTTGCGTCCAGAATTTCTTTTCTTACAAACATACATTATATTTCGATGGAAAATGCTAATATGCAATAACATAAGGCGTGTTTGAATAAAAAAAAAGAAAATTTGTGTCACTAACGACTTAAATGCCACCTTGTGATTGTAGAAATATTTTTAAGATGTAGCTTAAGATACCATATAATTAATGTATATTAATTTTTTTTCATATCTTGTATATTAACGGATATATTGAACTTTATTGATTTTTTACGAAAATTCGACAAAAATTATATACCATAAAACGATAAACTCTATAGCTAAGGCTACTACCAAGCCTCAGAGAAATGGTCTATTTGAAATGAATTTTCTGGAAACATTTTAGTTAAATGAAGGACAATGACAGTTAAAACTAAGACTTCAGGGTTTGTAAAACATTCTTCTTGAGACTTTTTTTTTTCATAGCCCGTAGTAGATTCAAGTTCTTTGCCTAAATGTTGCCAATTTTGACGTTTTAAATCGCAACTTTGACGTTTTGAGGAAACCTCCAATTTATTTTTCTTTAAATGCCTATAACTTTTTTGTCTTTTGACCTACAGAGCTAAATTTTGGTAGGTAACTCACCTATAACGATATAAACCCACGTACCAAATGGTTGCCCTTACTTTGTAAATTCCGGATATATAATTTTTTTTTAAAGAAAACACAAAATGTTCCGGTATGTACATTCCAAAACTAATTTTATTTGGTTGTTTTTTTTCAAATTTGTTTGGCATTTATGAAACTAGTTTACCAAGTTCCAGCTAATGCTAAAATGAGTGGGACCGCCACTGTTAGCAATATACTTAAAATACAATCGGTTGTTATTTCAGATCGGCCAATATATCGAACGGGCAGATTCATCTTATCATAACGGATATGCCGATATATTTCGTGAAATATCGAGAGATTTTCTCGTAAATAAACAGTTGATGGCGAAAGACCAGAATCAATCAACTGGTAGTAGAGATTTACGAGGGATGGGGTTCGAAGGTCAGTCCATTAGGCGCACTTCCGCCACGTGAAATGATTTTTAATTTTAAAAAGTCTGGACGCAGCCAGTGCGTTATGGAAGTGAATCTCCATAAAAATGTTTTAATAGCAAATATGTCTCTCTAATGCAATCAGGCATCAATCTGGTCACCGGTATCACCTATATAGTAGAAACAACGCACTATATATATATATATATATATATATATATATATATATATATATATATATATATATATATATATATATATATATATATATATATAATAAAAATTTAAACGGACCCTGATGTGGGTTCTAGGGGGGCTAGTTAGCAGTCATTTGAAGAAATTTTTTCAAAATTCAAAAGTCGGGATCTCCTCATTAGTGATTTTTTTAAAGGAAATTTATGCCCCTGGTTAAGCTCTTCATTATTTGTGAGCTGCATTGATTTTAATTCGTTATTAAAAAAAAATTGTTCCAAATGTATTGTTTCTTACGATGTACCCTCTGAAACAACCCACTTTACTGTTTCAAATGGCACCCTATTTTTTTTCGTCTTTAAAAAAATGTGTTATTCTGCAAGTCATTAAGGCCGTCAAGGCTGGAGCAAATAAACACCATAATATTAAGATTTTCAAATGTAAGGAAAATTTGTTATTTTATCAATTATTTTTATTTATATTTTGGTACCTTGTGAATGGAGCATAAACTTTAAGTAGGTTTTGTCAAAAGCAGTCGTAGCAATATTTATTCTAATCAATCAATAATAAGTAACTATTCAGAATGAAGAAATTATGTGGCAGATGAACTTCTATAAAAAAAGTGAGCATACGATAGACATTTACGACCACCAAAAGAAAAAGAGAAAAGATTAGAACAATTATAAGACAAAAATTAATTTAAAAAAATTAAAGAAAACCAGCTACGTAAAAGTGAACGAAAAATATGAAAGCAAGATCAGATAGGAAAAGTATGGCCAAAGCAAATACGAATTTTCATTAGAATCAGTTTCCATAAGGAAATTGTTAGTTGAATAACTTTTTTTAGAGTAAAGCAATTATACAGCTTTAAACACAATTGTGTACTAACAGAAAGCTGATCATCTAAACCATTGCGTAATAAAAATACTTTGGAATTTAATGTAGGTAATAAGACTTAACTATTTTAAACTTTTAAATATGTTTGTTGTTAGAGCCTCGGTGGTTGAGGCGTAAGATCGTGTGCCGAAGAGTACTGGGTTCGATCCCAGGGTTCTCCTTTCATTTATACAGTACAAACTGTAAAAGAGTTCCAGGATAGTGAGGTGAAACTACTTTCTGGTGTCGGTGATTGGCCATAGTCGCGGAAATAGGGCGACGTTAAAGAAACAAAACACACAGGCGCGCGCACACACACACACATATATATATATATATATATATATATATATATATATATATATATATATATATATATATATATATATATATATATATATATATTATATATATATATATATATATATATATATATATATATATATATATATATATATATATATATATATATATATATCACACCGATAACTCAAAAAATAATGGCCAATGTTGATGAAATTTAGTAGGTACCTTCCTTTTGTTGGTGGCTTGGATAAGTTCGTTATCCAGGTAAATTGTTTTTTATTTAAAAGTAAATGTATCCATAAAATTATATACCAAAAATAACTTTTTATAGTTTACACCAACAAGAAGATTTTAATTTTTACCAAAAAAATGTCAAACTACTTTTGACTCAGAGTAAACATATCTTTCTTTTAGAAAATTTTTCAACAAAGATATTTAAATTTTTGTTGTTTTCTTTTTGGTCACTACAAGTTCATGCCGACAAAAAGTTCATTGTGGATCAGCATGTCAAAACCGCAAAGCATATTCTAAACACGCGGAAAGTTGAAGAAGGTGCAACTTCACAGCAAACCTTAAAAAGTTGCCTTCGACGGAAACCAAAACAAACCACCCAGAAGCAGTTCAATGAAGATTTATGCAAGGCGATGATTGGCAGCAATATACCGCTGACAAAATTAAATAATCCAAATCTAAAACATTTTCTAGGAAAGTACTGCAACCATAATATCCCTGACGAGTCGACCTTGTGTAAAGGATGCATCGACACCATTTAAAAAAAAATATTTTTTCCGGGAAAATTTAGGGTTTTATTGAGGAAAAGTTCTGTATCTCCGAAAATACCAGAGCTGTCGCAACCAAATTTGGCACATACGTTTATATCAAACTTACCGTACTTGGCAAAATTTAGATTTCTACGTTGGAAGAAAAAAAAGTTATGGGCATTTAAAGGAAAAAAATTTGGGTGCCACTGGTGATCAAAGGAAAGCACAACAGCAAAATATCTTATGTGGTTAACAAAAACAATTAAATAATTCATACAACGGTTTAGTTTTCTTGACCCCAAAAGCTCAAGAAGTAGCAGAAAAAATATTTTGAAAATTTTATAATTTTTCTTCTTAAAACGTCAAAGTCGCGATTGCAAACGTCAAAATTTGCAAATTTCAGACAAATTATCTGAAATAAATACGGATTGCGCTGAAAAAATTACATAATAGGTGTATTTTACAAAGCCTAAAGTTTCACGCTCAACGGCCATTGTCCTTCATTTTACTAAAATGTTATCGGAAAATCCATTTCAAATACACCCTCTTTCTGATGCTTTGGCAGTAGTTTCAGCTATATAGTTTATGGCTTAATAGTCTATATTTTAGCAAATTTTCGTAGACTTATGAATTTTGACAAGATTTCGTCAAATTGGTGCGAACTAGTACCCCTAAAACACAAATACGGGGTAAGTTTCAATTTTTGTCTGTTTACACATATACAGGATGACGCATTTCCAAGGTAAAACTCAATATTTTTGTTTATATACACGATACAAGCAAAAATTGTATACGTTAATTACAGGGTGTTTTTAGGTTCATCTTATAAAATTATTTTGATAAACACAGAGTGGCCCATAAGTCGTTGGTGATACACACTTTCTTTTTTAATAGAACACCCCTTTTGTTTTTGCATGTTTTTCATTTTCCATTGAATTATCATGCATGCTTGTAAGGAAAAAAAGGATATCCTTGATCGTTTTTGAGTTATTTTAATTGTTTTGCAGATTTTTACGTTTTTTGCACATTACACAAACACATATCACAAATTGTAAAAAGGCGTTTGTACCAATTAAAAACTGTCCCTATGGAAATGACGCATCCAGAGAGCTTTTTGTTTGTATTACGCGTCGAAAAATTCGAGCTGCCATATGCAGGGACTCTAAAATACTGGCTGAATTTGAAAAGTTTTCGCAGAAATGTTTTTAGTGTTTCCGTAGAAATAGTTTTTGTAACATTTTTGTGAAAAATACAATATAAATAAAAAAATATAATATAATATAATATATATATATATATATATATATATATATATATATATATATATATATATATATATATATATATATATATATATATATATATATATATATATATATATATATACATTACTGTAGGCAATTTCGGGCGAAGAAAATGGTAAATTTTTGTGGAAGACATTTGTGCAAAATTTCATAATTTTTTCTCCTTGGATCATAAAGCCATTTGTTAATAATTATATTTTGGCAGGTGTGTAAATAGCTTGAAGAGGTTCATTGGCCAGGAAAATCAGACCAGCTTTTCTGGATCTCTAAGTTTATTTTCGGAAAATGTTTGTACTTTTTGAAACAACAAAGCTTTCTTAATGAAATGTGGTACATTATAAAGGTTATACTGACAACCAAATGTCCTTTTAAAAACAATTCATATTTGACATTAAAAACATTTTTACGAAAATTCGTTACCATAACGCACTTGCTGCGTCCAGACTTTTTTAAATTATCTTAAAGAACACAATATAGTTGTGTACAATGACAAAATAGGCAATGTTGTTTATGATTAAGGTGTTTTGATACAGGTAAGCAATGTTTATATTTATTATTAAAACACGGTCACATAATGTCATTTTGAGCTTGAAGCAGCTTTCTGAGCATGCTATTTCTGTACATACTATAAACAGAGATTAGCTCACCTTAAAATTTTTCCATATTTATGTGGCTGTCGCCTTTCTCCACCTCCCTGTGCTTTGCAAATAAAAATATTACTTGTATTCAATGTAAGCGAGATTTTAGAGGCCTTGAGTGTTTAATGCAAAGTCAAGGGCATAAGTTTAAACTAAAAAAAATACAATCAGTCAATTTTTAAACTTTGAAGACCTACCAATTATTTTTCACCCTTAATGGTTTGTTTTCTAAAACTGTCAAAACATGTATTTTATTATTCAGAACTATTAACATCAATATGGATCTCCCGAAATTCCAGCACTAAGGAAAGAAATAGTGGTTAAAATTTCAACCTCTTAAAGGTAAAAGTTCGCGACAAAGATTACTATTACGCAGGTCGTGGCCTATCCGTTTAACAATTTTTATGCAAATGTGTTTAGCTGATTATGCGTGATTGATTAACAAACATAAAAACATTCAAACTTTCCTTGATAATATTACTAAGAACACACAAACTTCATCCAACGAAAATTGGCAAATTATTTTAGCTGTATATACACCTCTACCGTCATAACATTTGTCGCTTTACAGTCACAAAACGTCAACACCCTGTCGGAGATTACGATGTCAGTGACTATGGTTAAACACGAATTGAAATCTTTAAACATTGACTCTCCTCCCCACACCGACGTCATCCCTGCTATCATATTGAAGACATGTGCCTCAAAGTTATGTATCACGCTGTAACTAATATTTAACTCATTTCTGAGTCACGGCATACTTCCACATGACTGACTGAAAGCGGTAGAGGCAGTTTTATTTAAAAAAGACGACAAAACGGATCCAAATAATCCGGCCTTACATGGATTGCATGCAGACTGGTGGAACGTATCGTGGTGAAATATTTTTCCCCTTCTCAGAGAGAATGGCAGAATACCAGACATGCAGCATGGCTTTCTTCCTGGTAGATTCATGGTGACCAGTGTGCTTTTAGCATCCAGCAAGTGGACTCCCTTGCTGGACCAGAGATACCTGTCATTTACGTTGATTTCTGCAAAGAATTTGATAAGGTTCCGCATAACCTATTGTTACTGATGCTAGAACATATTGGGGTAAGTGGAAAACTGTTATTGTAGATCCAGAGATTTCTCACTGACAGAAATTTCTCAGTACGCGTCAGTCCATCATTCCCCGATCATCTCTTGTTAGTAGTGGTGTACCACAGGGATCTGTTCTTGGTCTTGTCCTATTCCTGGTCTATAGAGTAGATTTATCACATTATCTCACTTCTCAACCAAATACTTAGGTGGATGACTGCAAAATATTTGACTGCCCTTTACTGACTAGTATCAGTCTTTACGGACCTAAACACAATAGTATCTTGGTGTTCCGTGTGGAGTATATCACTTAACTATGATGAGTGCAGGGTTCTTCACCTTGGCCGTAACGAGTCTATTTTCTTGACCACAAGCAGATTTCATTTGTGGAATATTGAACCGATCTTACAGGTATTATGACAGAAAATTGTGTCTCCGGTCAAGAAAGCCACCAAGATAATGCATTTGTTGAATAGGGCCTTCTGAAGACCTTCTCCTGATCTTGCCAGAAAACTTTATACAACATACAATATGGAATTCCTGCATGGTCACCTCTACTGGTCAGAAATTGAAAATTATTAGAGCAAATTCAGCATGCAGCATTCAGATGGCCGATGCAACTTCGGCACCAAACATATAAATGAGGCCTCAAATGCTCCAAACTAACAACTATGCACAAAGGGCAATTAAGATGTGACCCGATTTACTTATATAGTGACTGATGGTTTATGTCTACCTCCTTGTGAATCCTTAGTGCTTCTTAGTGATGACGCTAGACTGGGGGTGGGGGGGCATTTTCTTATAAATAAAAAAGCGACCTTCCAGCACCAGGTACAGACTTAACCGTGCATTTGATAGGTGGAGCAGTTTGTCTGAATCTATTGTCACTACTTTAGGGATAAGTATCTTCAAGAAAATATTGAATGCTCATCTGAACAATTGAATGTATCATTTGTTCTTGTACGTTCTGCAATTATCATTTTAGTTGTACTTTTGTTTTACGATATAGGCTGTATTCACGATTTGTATTTTCTCAATAATCAAATAAAAATAAGCAGAAAATGAAAACATTACAAATTAGTCCAATATCAAGTTTTTGGGGAAGGATATGTATATATATATATATATATATATATATATATATATATATATATATATATATATATATATATATATATATATATATATATACAGGGTAGTTCAAATTTGAGCTTCACCATTGGGATCTTTTAAACTCTAAGAGATGCGAGGATGGTTGAATTGAGGGAATGTGTTAATTTGTGAAACTCGTGATTTTTTAATATATGCTACAGAGAAAATGTACGGAAATAGCATAAACATCAAAGTTTGGCTGACTGTCAATATTTAGATCGCTAAACAAATTTATTGGCTTCCTTTCCAAAGCACTCTTCACAGAAACATTTTTTCCAAATTTTGATAGCAGGTAAGATCTAATCGTATCGTGTGATATATTTTGTAATAAAAAAAAGACTTTTTAAACCGCAAAATCCAATATGGCGCACATAAGAGAAATCAAAGTTAAGCATTGTAATTCTTGCATCAAGAACGCCTTGGAAAAAATCATGACAGATTTAGATTGCCCACAAAAAAGTGTCGTAGCAATGTCATAGTTAAAAAAGTCTAGTTGTTTCGATATTCGATTAAAAACAGAAATACTAAAATTGAAAATTTCTATTTTTTTTAGACTAATTAAAAAATTAAAAAATTACACCTCAAATTTTCTTTCAGATAATGGATCACCAAAGAAACGCGCAACTTATATATATATATATATATATATATATATATATATATATATATATATATATATATATATATATATATATATATATATATATATATGGCGTGGCAGTTTCTATCTCACAAAATGTACTTCTTTTGTAGAAATAGATAAGGAAGAAACGAGTGACTAAAATAGTAAAACCTATCAGATACATGTTTACCATTGCAGAACAGAGCGTTAATGAATTCTAGAGCCAATACCTGATGACAATGGGGAAGTTTATTTATTTGTGGATCGACGGTGCGTCTCTGAGAGCAAACAAACACCGATGCAATATATTTCAGGCGGGCGATCGTTTCCCAAACATATTGTGATTCTGCCGTTAGCCCTCCGTCAGAACCTTCTCTGACTTTACATTACATCCCCCATGACCGTGTAAAGTTGATTTTTCTGGAAGAAAAAAAAAGCAAAATATTTGTTATGATACGCCTGGTTGAGTCCAGAGCTGTGACATAGAGTTTTGTATGTAAGATTATTATTAAAAGCATATATTTTTTTGATTAACCATCATAATATACGAGGAGGGCGCAGTTTTTCCAAGTTTTTGATAAGTAAGTAGCAAGCAAGGCATTCTCGGCAACTTACCTAGTAGGCAAAATTTACGTATTAGTAGAATTAACCTCCGTCTGCATGACAGGGTACCTGGGTACCCAATCTGTTTTAAAAGTGACGTTTTAATTTGTTAATGTTGATATTTATGCCTAAGGTGTTGTGGAATCTCAGAATTCATTATAAAAAACCATTTTATGCCAATGTAGTATTTTTTATAACTTTTTAAAATTATATAATGGACATTGAAATTTTTTATACTTATTCATCACATCAGGGGCACCCCGGTACCTACTTAAATAAAAATTTATTTTGTTGCAAATCTTTAACTTTGGTGCACAGTAATAAAAAAATTAACACTCTTTATTTGAAAAAGTATATTAATTTTATAATATTTTTTATTACAATAATTCTTTTACAGTTTGCAATTGTAGCACTTATTTATTTTCTCACAATGTTCGTCGCATATTGGGCGGCTACAAACGTCACACGATTTTCTGGTTTTTCTCTGTCTTTTAGTAGCAGCTCGACACACGTAACATTTACCTGTTACTTGAAGGCGTCCGGTTTTATCTCTGAGATGATTCTTTTCTACAACCGGCGGTAGCAGTTGGTATGCTAATGGACCTCCTAACATGCACTCAATTCACGATTTGGTACTAAAATGTTGTAACACCTTTGGTGATTTGGCTCTCAATTATATGCTCGATCTAGATAATTGCTTTCCAAGTCCTTGAAGAAATTTTCGACGATAATTTTTTTTCTTCTGAAGAGGGTTATTTTCAGTTTAAATAATATATGCTGCTAATCCTGCTATATCAAGCATGTTATAAAACATTGCAAGAGGCCAACGGTCTATTCGACGTTTGACAGAGTAGTGCGACACCATCTTATCCATATTATCAACACCACCTTTCCCTGAATTGTAATAATGGGTTATTTCAGGTTTTTTCTTTGGACCAGATACATTTGCAGTGTCGTGCATTGTGGATAAGAGTATTACAGCTTTTCCCTGTTTTGGTACGTATGAAACCAGAATGTTCTTCCCTACTTTTATTTGGCAACATCTCTGGCGGTATATAAGGTTTATATATTTTTAGCGTACCCACAACAGAAAGTTTCCATGACATTAGAAACCGAACTAAGGGAGGTGTGGTGAAAAAATTATCCATCACAACATTTCTCACACTATTTTTAAAATGAATGCATAAATCTTTTACCACACGCTCACCTTGATTTTTTTAACGACCTTGCGATGATTTACCTGTATAAATTTGCCCCACAAGAGGGCAAGAAATAGCTGCGTCGCAAACCCACCAAATTTTTACCATATTTGGCAGGTTTGGCTGGCATATACTGCGTGAACCTGGTCCTGCCTCTATACGAAAATAGTTGTTCGTCTACCGTTAGGCATACAGACGGTGTATAATTCGATTTCAAATTTTGCATCAATAGAAGCCAAAGTTCTGAGATAGCAGCTGCTTTATCAGTTTTCAATCTACTGGTTCTGGTATTCATATTGTCAAAAAGTACAAATCTTTGGATGGAATAAAATCTGTTGACTGACATTGTCACACGGTACAATGGATATCACTTTTCCACAAGTCTCTCAGATTTTCTTTCTTAGAGTGTCGCACTCCAGCAGTAATCAGTATCCCGAAATAACCATAAAATTCTTCTTGTGTGAGAGGTTTCCAAATTTTGGTGGTTTGTTGGAATACTGTTTATTCCACTCCGCGTGGATGGTTTTGGCTTTGGATTTGTTTCTCGAGTTATAATGTTGCACATTTCTGGAGTAAAAATGCGTGCGAAAGTTTCCCGAACTGAGAGGGAATTTGTTGTCTTTAAAGGTCCAGAATTTTTTCGCAAAATATTTTGTGACAGCGTTTGACGAGCAGGCATTGGGGGATTGGATTGCCAGATAGTTCCGTTTTTAGAACGCAAAACTAGGTCATCACAATTATCAACCTCAACCTCTAGCTGCTCATCTTCAGAATTGTCTTCCTCGCCAATTTCAATTTCATTCTCAGTGTCAAGTAAAACATCTTCTATGTCTGATTCTTCTGCTTGGTTATTTGTTGATGACAACAAAGGCGGTATATATTTGTCTTCTGATTCGGAATCTTCAATTTGTTTATTGTCGTTATCACTCTCTGAATCAGATTCCATAGCATTTAATTCCTGAAGATAACTTAATTGCTGTTCATAACTCATTCTGTAAATAATCAGGTACATGGGAAAAATGTCAAAAACTACAACAGAAATGTAGTTTATTATAATTTATCACTTTTATAATCTACGTACCGTTTGAATTCAGAACTGGAAACTTCCCTAAATGTTTCTGCCATTTCGAAGATTCACTAATCACAGTACAATTTTCAATCGAAAATAGTGTTGTTTAGTCAGCGGTAGACAACAGATTAAATAAATGCTCTAGCATCCACACAAATATCGGATCACGAAAACAATTCTTCGAAATGCAGAATCCGTTGTTGTCAACAAAACACTGAGCGGAAGTATAAAAGCCGAAACAGCTCATAAATCTTTTCTTCGAACACCAGATGTGACATTATAACTATAACCATTTATAAGAATTAGAAAACTAATGATTTCTAGAATGTTAGGACAATAATTATTGCAGGTAACCGGGTACCTTTGTCGTGTATTATGCGTGTTCAGAGAACAATAAGCTATGCAGGAGGGCAGTTGTAGGCGTGTAAATATATTTGTTAAGATCATTCAATTTATAATTAAAATTCAGTTATAAGAAAATTTGCTATAACAATTAATGTAAACTCTCATGTAGTAGTAGGTCACAGAAGTATCAATAACATTGGCATTGAAAAACTATTACATAT